>SJYA01005906.1:0-23420 GCA_006410615.1 Neotragus moschatus | reverse complement strand
CCATAAAATGTCAGCAGGTCTCATGGCCAGAAGATGATGTAAAACCCATAAGACCTTTATATACATTTAAATGAAGCACCTGATTTTGACAAGGGTCAGGTCTGCTGACCCCCGCGTGACTCTGTGTTCATCCCTATGTATAACAAAAAGTGTATAAGCAAACCTAAAAATAAAGAAAACGGATCAGTTTCTGGAAAGACCGATTCCCCCGTGTCGTTTCTTTCTTGTTCTCCGTTTTTCTGGCTGAATTCCCATCTGAGGTGTGGGTAATCACCAAGCCTGCTAATTTTGCCTGAGCTTCTAAGATTGGACCGGGGAGGCCTCAGTGCCTCCTCTCCTTCGGGAGAACGGAAAGACACCTATGGCCTATGTGGGTGGTGCAAGCTTCTTGTCTCTAAGCTTTATTGGTAGCCCACAAAAACAAAGTTATTCAGCCTCTTATTCTCCACTAATATTTCCTACTACACTATCCTTTTTTAATCTCTCTTTATGTCTGTAATTAAATAAGTTTTTTCCTAGGATGTCTACTCCATCTCCCCTTTGAATTACCCTGGATCCACTGGGTACCTGGCAGGTTGTACACCTAGAAGTGGAATTTCTAGTTCCATAGCATTTTGACTTTTTTGAGCAATCACCAATATGGTGCCATTTTACCATTTTATATTGCTACTAAGAATGCAACCAAGTCCCAATTTCTCCATATCTCACCAATGCATGTTATTTTCAATTACTTTTTGTTAATACTTATCCTAATGGGTATAAAGTGGTTTTCATTGTGGTTTTGCTTCTCATTTACTTAATAAATATTGATGTTGCACATTTCTTTTTGTGCTTACTGGCCATTTTTATATCTTCTTTGAAAAATGTTCATTCAATCCTTTGCCCACTTTTAGGTTGGGTGGATCTTTGTTCCTGCTCTTAAATTGTAAGAATCCTTTATATATTCTGGGTGGTAATATCTTGGTTATACAATACGCAAATATTTTCTCTATTCTGTGGCATATATTTTTCTCCCTTGACAATGTTCTTTAATGTAAAAAGTTCTCTTTTTTTCATAAATCTAATTTATCTATTTTGTTTCTTTTCTGCCTGTGTTTCAGTATAATATTTAAGAAAATATCACCAAATCCAACATCATAAAGATTTTCATCTGTTTTCTTTGAAGAGTTTTATAGTTTCAAATTATGCATTTAGGTTTTTGTTCCATTTTGAATTAATTCTTGTATATGGTGTAAACTGGAGTCTAACTTCATTCGTTTGCATACTACATAGCATTTTAGTATAAAACATTTAATACTGTTTAAACCTTAAAAGCATCCCTATATAAACACTGGCTAAAAGATATATTGAGAGTTTATAACACACTGCTATGTTTGAACCAAGAACCCAACAGAGTCTCAGTTCAGTTCAGGAATTCAGTTATGTCCGATTCTTTGGAACTCAATGGACTGCAGTGCCAGGATTCCCTGTCCATCACCAACTCCTGGAGCTTGCTCAAACTCATGTCCATGGGATTGGTGATGCCATCCAACCATCTCATCCACTGTTGTCCCCTTCTCCTCCTTTAATCTCTCCCAGCATCAAAGTCTTTTCCAATGATTCACTTCTTCACATTTGGTGACAAAAATGGAGCTTCAGCTTCAACATCAGTATTTCCAATGAATATTCAGCATTGATGTCCTTTAGGATTGACTGGTTTGATCTCCTTGCAGTACAAGGGACTCTCAAGAGTCATCTCCAACACCATGGTTTAAAAGCATCAATTCTTCAGCACTCAGCTTTCTTTATAGTTCAACTCTCATATACATACATGACTACTGGAAAAAAAAATAGCTTTAACTAGATGGACCTTTGTCAGAAAAGTAATGTCTCTGCTTTTCAATATGCTGGCTAGGTTGGTCATAGCTTTTCTTCCAAGGAGCAAGTATCTTTTAATTTCATGGCTGCAGTCATCACCTGCAGTGATTTTGGAACCCCCCAAAATAAAGTCTATCACTGTTTCTGTTTCTCCACCTATTTGTCATGAAATGATGGGACTGGATGCCATGATCTTTGTCTTTTAAATATTGAAATTTAAGCCAACCTTTTCACACTTTTCTTTCACTTTCATCAAGAGGCTCTTAGTTCTCCTTCACTTTCTTCCATAATTGTGGTGTCTCTGCATATCTTAGGTTATTGATATTTCTCCAAGCAATCTTGATTATAGTTTGTGCTTCATCCAGCCCAGCATTTTGCATGATGTACTCTGCATATAAGTTAAATAAACAGGGTGAAAATATACAGCCTTTTACATATTCCTTTCCAAATTTGGAACCAGTCTGGTATTGCTTCTTGACTTGCATGCAGATTTTTCAAAAGGCAGGCCAGGTGGCCTGGTATTCCCATTGCTTGAAGAAGTTTCCAGTTTGTTCTGAGCCACACAGTCAAAGGCTTTGGCATATTCATTCAACCAGAAGCATATATTTTTCTGGAACTCTCTTGTTTTTTTCAATGATCCAGCAAATGCTGGCAATTTGATCTCTGGATCTTCTGCCTTTTCTAAAAGCAGCTTGAACATCTGGAAGTTCCAGTTTCATGTACTGTTGAAGTCTGGCTTGGAGAATTTTGAGTATTACTTTGCTAGTGTGTGAGATGAATACAATTGTGTGGTAGTTTGAACATTCTTTGGCATTACCTTTCTTCAGGATTGGAATGAAAACTAACCTTTTCCAGTTCTGTGGCCCCTGTTGAGTTTTCTGTATTTGCTGGCATATTGAGTGCAGCACTTTCACAGTATCATCTTTTAAGATTTGAAATAGCTCAGCTGGAATCCTATCACCTCCACTAGCTTTGTTCATAGTGATGTTTCCTAAGGCCCACTTGACTTCACAATCCAGAATGTCTGGCTCTAGGTGAATGATCATATCATCATGGTTATCTGGTTCATGAAGATCTTTTTATTTAATTTTTTTTGTATAGTTCTGTGTATTCTTGACACCTTTTCTTAATATCTTCTGCATCTGTTAGGTCCATATCATTTTTTTCTTTTATGTGTGGCCATCTTTGCATAAAACTTTCCCTTGGTAACTCTAATTTTCTTGAAGAGATCTCTAGTCTTTCCCAACCTATTGTTTTCCTCTATTTCTTTGCACTGGCCACTGAGGAAGGCTTTATTATCTCTCCTTGCTATTCCTTGAAAGTCTGCATTCAAATGGGTGTATCTTTCCTTTTCTCCTTTGCTTTTTGCCTCTCTTCTTTACACAGCTATTTGTAAGGCTTCTTCAGACAGCCATTTTGTCTTGTTGCATTTCATTTTCTTGGGAATCATCTTGATCACTGCCTCCTGTGCCATGTCATGAACCTCCATCCATAGTTTTCCAGACACTCTGTCTATCAGAAATAATCCTTTGAATCTATTTCTCACTTCCACTGTATAATCTTAAGGGACNCAGACAGCCATTTTGTCTTGTTGCATTTCATTTTCTTGGGAATCATCTTGATCACTGCCTCCTGTGCCATGTCATGAACCTCCATCCATAGTTTTCCAGACACTCTGTCTATCAGAAATAATCCTTTGAATCTATTTCTCACTTCCACTGTATAATCTTAAGGGACTTGATTTAGGTCATATCTGAATGGTCTAGTGGTTTTCTCTACTTTCTTCAATTTAAGTCTGAATTTGGCAATGTTGATTCATGATCTGAACCATAGTCAGTTTTTGGTCTTGTTTTTGCTAACCATATAGAACTTCTCCAGACAGATCCTATGCTGAGAAAACATTACCTTGGGAGATGTTCTGTGTTGTTGCTTAGTTGCTAAGTCATTTCTGACTCTTTAGGGATACTATGGTCTGTATCCCTCCAGATTACTCTATGAGTGGGCTATCCCAAGCAAGAACACGAGTGGGGTGCCTCTTTCTTCTCCAGGGGATCTTCATGAGCTGGGGATCCAACCCTTATCTCTTCACTGGCAGGTTGATTCTTTACTATTGAATCATCCAGGAAGCCTGCTCTATTGATATTTCTGTTAATAAAATGCTACCACTTTGTTTTACTTCAAAAGTGCTTACGTGACCCCCAGTTTTTTTGCAAAGACTACATCAAGTTGGTAAGAAACCATCAATGTATTTCACCAGTATTTACTATGCAGATAAATTTGATTTATGTCAGTGTTACTGTTCAGTAGCTAAGTCATGTCTGACTGTTTGCAACCCTATGGACTGCAGTTCACCAAGCTTCCCTGTCCTTTACTATCTCCTGGAGTTTGTTCAAATTCATCTCCATTGAGTCAGTGATGCTATCTAGCCATCTTATCCTCTGCGCCTCCTTCTTCTGCCCTCAATCATTCCTAACATCAAGGTCTTTTCCAATGAGTTGCTCTTCTTATCTAAAGTATTGGAACCTTAACTTCAGCATTAGTCCTCCCAATTAAGAGTCAAGGTTGATTTCCTTTAGGATTGATTGATTTGATCTTCTTGCAGTCCAATGGATGCTCAAGAGTCCTCTACAGGGCCACAATTTTGCTCTTCATTACTCAGCACCTACTGACTCACAATCTTTTTGGATGAAGCTTGAGACCCTATATTATTTCCAGGCACTCTGATTTCACTTGTGGAAGCTTTAGAAATTGAAGTTCTATATTGAAGTTCATGTTTTGCATGCCTGAAATATCAAAGACACCTCTCACCTATTAGTATTTCTTTATGATTTACCTGGATTTCTAGTTTTTAGGCTGTATTTTTAAGCACTTTAGTGTTCATACATATCTTCCTACCATTCTCCAGGTTTCAGTCATAGTTGTGGCTGGACTGGGCTTCCAGTCAAATCAGGGCTAAGTGGTATGGTCAATGGCCTCAGATACTTGCACCAGATATGTCTAAAATTTGAGCTGCAGGTAAAAATTGACTGCCAATCAATCACATAACTGAAGCAACTCCTGGAAAACATGGCTTTGCTGTGTTTGACAACAATTTTTTTTAACGTTACAATTGATGGGAAGCAATTAAAGCTGGATTTATGGAAACCAAGATACAAGTTTATCTTACCTACAACAGGTGAATTAGTACCTGTATGAGTACTCCATCATTTGAAAATGTGCATAAGAAGTGGTGTCCTATAGTGTGATGCCTTCAACATAACAGCTCCTTCATCTGGAGAAACTAAATTTGAAGTGATGAATAACAGAGGCTCAACTGAGAAAGCCAAAGGGAGTATGGGAACTTGAATTCTTCATCCTTACAGCCAAACCTTGACTAAGGAATCAGTTTTGTAAGGTATCTAAATACTCAGTTCCCACCCAGCAGGTCCTCAATAGTATTGGATGGAAAGCTCATAAACCCATAGAATAGAGTTCTATGCCCTGGATATAAGATAAACAAGCAGGGTGACAGTATACAGCCTTGCCGTACTCATTTCCCAATTTGGAACCATTCAGTTATTCAGTGTCAGGTTCTAACTGTTGCTTCTTGACCTGCATGCAGGTTTCTCAGGAGACAGGCAAGGTGTTCTGGTACTCTAGTCTCTTTAAGAATTTTGCACTGTTTGTTTTGATTCACACCGTCAAAGGCTTCAGTGTAGTCAATGAAGCAAAAGTAGATGATTTTTCTGGAATCCTCTTGCTTTTTTCATAATCAAATGAATATTGGCAATTTTATCTCTGGTTCCTCTGCTTTTTCTTAACCCAGTTTGTGGATATGGAAGTTCTTGGTTCACACACTGCTGAAGCCTAGCTTGATGGATTTTGAACATTACTTTGCTAGTATGTTACATAAGTGCTATTATACAGCAGTTTGAACATTCTTTGGCATTACCCTTCTTTAGAATTGAAATAAAAGCTGACCTTTACCCATCATGTGGCCACTGTTCAGTCTTCCAAATTTGCTGACATACTGAGAGTAACACTTTAACAGCACCATCTTTTAAGATTTTAAATAGCTCAGCAGGAAATCCATTACCCCTATTGGCTTTATAAAATACTTGCTACTGCTGCTAAGTCACTTCAGTCATGTCGACTCTGTGCGACCCCATAGACGGCAGCCCACCAGGCTCCCCCATCCCTGGGATTCTCCAGGCAAGAAGACTGGAGTGGGTTGCCATTTTCTTCTCCAATGCATGAAAGTGAAAAGTGAAAATGAAGTTGCTCAGTCGTGCCCGACTTCACGACCCCATGGACTGCAGCCTACCAGGCTCCTCCATCCTTGGAATTTTCCAAGCGAGAGTACTGGAGTGGGTTGCCTTGCCTTCTCCAATAATGCCTCCTAAGACCCATTTAAATTTACACTTGAGGATGTCTAGCTCTATGTGAGTGACCACATCATCGTGGTTATCTAGGTCGTTAAGGCTTTTTGTACAAAATATAAAATACATTTATGAAGATGCAGAAATGACTTTATTCAGACTAGAGCTAACAGTAATATATGCTACTCTTTGGGTCTCCCTGGAGACAGATTTCTGGATGAGGATGATTCTTCCACCAATTTGAATCCATGAATAGAAGTCATCTGATGCCCGTAACTGAAATGATCAAACAAAGATCTTGTAGTTTCCTATGGAAGGATTTCAAATGTTACAGGTGATCTAGGAGATGGCTTCAAATCCTGAGTGTTTCTGATTTTAAGAAAACTTGAGAGAATTACTCTGCTTTAAATAAGCCAATGCCTTTAGTTCAGGATAAATCACTTTTCAGTTGTAGGATGTGAGATTGATGAATTTTAAAGAACTAAAAAGAATTTGTGATGCTAAATTACAAAGAAATGAAAACAGTGCTCTAATTTTATTACTTTTATTTTTTAAAATTTTGTTGACTGTGCTGGGTCTTTGTTGCAGCATACAAGGGCTCCTCTTGTTGAGCTCAGGCTCTATATCACAGACTCAGTAGTTGAAGCATGCAGGCCTAATTGACGCTTGCCCCATCTCCACCCTGGTATGTGGGATCTTAGGTCCCCTGCCAGGGATCAAACTTGTGTCCTTTGCATTGGAAGGCAGATTCTTAAACACTGGACCACCAAGGACATCTACATAGTGTGTGTGTGTGTGTGTGTGTATATATATATATATATATATATATATATATATATATGCTATAAATCTCTAAGTCAGCTTGAAGTGATTCCTAGGCAGAAGTCTGAAGTAGTCAACAGTATTTGAGTATTTCTAGGGAAAAGCCCTATGTAAATAGAAGCTAGGCTGCCTAAAAAAAGTTCATATATGTCAGACTAATTTTCTCTCATCAAATGATCACTTGACAGAAAAATAAAATTCATGGTGAATGTGTGTATGTGTGCATGTGCATTTATACCTGAAAAATAATTGCTCTTATTAATTCAGTAGACTCACAAGCTCATATTTTCCCAATGAATTTTAAATCAAGAATTAGTTTCAAAGAATGGTTGGAAAAATGCAATCGTGATGTTTCCAGAGACACTGATTGCTGAGCAATCAGTGATTAAAAAACAACAATCTCAAAGCTACCAAGAAGCTGCTGAAATGTCTTAGGGAAGAGTCAGAAAGAAATCTTCCTCAAGGAAGTTCTCTCAGGAGTAAAGCTGATTTTTCTAAACTCCATCAGATTTTCTGACAAAGGAAAGAATCTCATGATGGTTTTAGAATTAACTTTAATACACATTAAGAGCAATAAAAAGATACATTATCAGACTCAGTAAAAGGAAACCAGTACTTTGAAAGAGGAACAGAGATCTGAAACATGGTGTTTATTAATTCAGATACCAGTTCTAACACTTCTAATTCTATAACTAAGATGGAATAATGAATTTTTATAGCTCATTTTTTTCTGATAAGGAGTATAATAATGATATCACAAGTATAAAATGGTTGCAATAAAGATTAGCTAAAATAAAATGTGTAAGGCCCCTAAAAGAAAGTGTGAGTTCTTAGTAAGAATTGTTTTTCTTTTCTCAATTTCAGGTTTTATCAAAATATTTTATTTAGATTGTTATTATTATGGTGAGCAAACTAATTTTGTGTTATGAATTTTAACAAAAATCCAAAGCCAAGACCTTTTTTTAATATTCAAAATTTGTTATTTCATTACCATTAGAAGGAGAAGCTAATTTTACTATTCCAAACTTACTACTGAATTGAAAGATATATACTATATCAAAATGTAAATATGAAATAACTACATTTAGCAGGATAATTCAGTGTAATATTTGGAATTAGGTTTTATTGATCAAATATATATACGGATCCACAATGAAATACAAAATAAAATTGAAAGTGGTAGTCACTCGTGTCCAACTCTGCAAACCCAGGAACTGCAGAACACCAGGCTTCCTTGCCCTTCACCATTTCCCAGAGTTTGCTCAAACTCATTTCCATTGAGTTGGTGATGTCATCCAACAATCTTACCCTCTGTCATTCTCTTCTCCTCCTGGCATCTATCTTTCCTAGCATCAGGGTCTTTTCCAAAGAGTCAGCACTTTCCATTAGGTTGCCAAAGTATTGGAGCCTCAGTGTCAACATCAGTCCTTCGAATGTATATTCAGTATTGACTTCTTTAGAAATGACTGGTTTTATCTCCTCACTGTCCAAAGGACTCTCAGGAGTCTTCTCCCACACCACAATTCAAAATAATCAATTCTTCAGCACTCAGCTTTATTCATGGTCCAACTCTCAGATCCATACATGACTATTGGAAAAATCATAGCTTTGACTAGATGACCTTTGCTTGGCAAAATAATGTTTCTGCTTTTCAATATGCTGTCTAGGTTGGTCATAGCTTTTCTTCCAAGGAGCAAGCATCTTTTAATTTCATGGCTGCAGTCAGTATCTGTGGTGATTTTGGAGCCCAAGAAAATAAAGTCTCTTACTGTTTCCATTGTTTCCCATCTATTTGCCATGAACTGATAGGACCAGATGCCATGATCTTCATTTCTGGAATGTTGAGTTCTAAGCCAGCTTTTTCACTCTCCTTTTTCTCATTCATCAAGAGACTCTTTAGTTCCTCTTGGCTTTCTGCCATAAGGGTGGTATCATTAGCATATCTGAGGTTATTGATATTTCTCCTGGCAATCTTGACTCCAGCTTGTGCTTCCTCCAGCCCAGTATTTTGCATGATATTTTCTACCTAGAAATTAAATAAGCAGGGTGACAATTCACAGCCTTGATGTATTCTTCCCCGAATTTGAAACCAGTCCATTATTCCATGTCTGGTTCTAATTTTTTGCTTCTTGACTTGCATACAGGCTTCACAGAAGGAAGGTAAGTTGGTCTGGTACTCCCATCTCTTTAAAAAATTTCAACAGCTTGTTGTGATCCACAGAATCAAAGGCTTCAGCATAGTCAATAAAGCAGAAGCAAATGTTTTTCTGGGATTTTCTTGCTTTTTCTATGATACAATGGATATTGGCTATTTGATCTCTGGTTCCTCTGCCTTTTCTAAATACAGCTTGAATTTCTGGACGTTCTTGGCTCATGTACTGTTGAAGCCTTGCTTGAAGAATTTTGAGAAAAGATAAAAAATATTGCTATTTTGAGCTTATTGTTCACTTTATTCCAGGATACATGCATATGTGCTCAGTCCCTTCAGTCACGTCCAAATCTTTTTGACCCATGGACTTAGCCTGCCATGCTACTCTGTCCATGGGGATTCTCCAGCCAAGAATACTGGAGTGTGTTTTCATGCCCTTCTCCAGGGGATCTTCCCAATCCAGGGATCAAACAAGCATCTCTTATGTTTCCTGCATTGGCAGGTGGTTCTTTACCACTAACACCACTTGTGAAGCCCTTATTCCAGAGTACAATAGGTTCAATAACTTACATTAAATCTGATAATGATGACTTTTTGAGGGGTTTCACCTTCACCATGTACATTCTAGAATGATTGAGTTTATTTTAATAGCTACATTAAAATAAAAACTATGTTTGAAAGAAGCAAAATATTAAGAGTATGGAGGAATGTTAATCCATGTAAGTGAATTAATACGATGAAAAGAGAATCAGAAAATTTTAGAAAATAATTACAAGCTGGAACCAAGACTGCAGGGAGAAAGATCAATAACCTCAGATATGCAGATGACACCACTCTTACGGCAGAAAGTGAAGAACTGAAGAGACTCTTGAAAGTGAAAGAGGAGAGTGAAAAAGTTGGCTTAAAACTCAGCATTCAGAAAACGAAGATCATGGCATCAAATCCCATCAATTCATGGAAAATAGATGGGGAAACAGTGGCTGACTTTATTTTGGGGGGGCTCCAAAATCACTGCACATGGTGATTGCAGCTATGAAATTAAAACATGCTTACTCCTTGGAAGGAAAGTTATGATCAACCCAGACACCATATTAAAAAGCAGAGACATTACTTTGCCAACAAAGGTCCATCTAGTCAAGGCTATGGTTTTTCCAGTGGTCATGTATGGATGTGAGAGTTGGACTGTGAAGAAAGCTGAGCACTGAAGAATTGATGCTTTTGAACTGTGGTGTTGGAGAAGACTCTTGAGAGTTCTTTGGACTGCAAGGAGATCCAACCTGTCCATTCTGAAGGAGATCAGCCCTGGGATTTCTTTGGAAGGAATGATGTTGTAGCTGAAACTCCAATGTCTTGGCCACCTGATGTGAAGAGCTGACTCATTGGAAAAGACCCTGATGCTGGAAGAGATTGAGGGCAGGAGGAGAAGGGGACGACAGAGGATAAGATGGTTGGATGGCATCACTGACTTGATGGACATGGGTTTGGGTGGGCTCTAGGAGTTGGTAATGGACAGGGAGGCCTGGAATGCTGCAATTTATGAGGTCACAAAGAGTCAGACATTAATGAGTGACTGAACTGAACTAAATTGGAATGAGGGAATTGTAATAGAAAGGATTTTTTTTTTTTTTTTTTTTTTTTNGGAGGAGAAGGGGACGACAGAGGATAAGATGGTTGGATGGCATCACTGACTTGATGGACATGGGTTTGGGTGGGCTCTAGGAGTTGGTAATGGACAGGGAGGCCTGGAATGCTGCAATTTATGAGGTCACAAAGAGTCAGACATTAATGAGTGACTGAACTGAACTAAATTGGAATGAGGGAATTGTAATAGAAAGGATTTTTTTTTTTTTTTGTAATAAAGAAGTACAAGGGACAAAAAATAAAACGATGACAAGTTGTAGAATCCAAAAATAAATTAATTAATTAATTAAGCATTTTAAAAAATATAGAAGTATATTTGTATTTATATGTAAAGTTTATATAAATACTGAAAAAATATAAATTAAAATTAAGTACATATATAATGAAGACTTCAAGTGTAAAGTGTAAGGTCTAGTTCTAGACAAGGCAATGAAGAAAGGAAGAAGACCTCAACAGAGACAGATTACCTTTATTCAGGCAAGGAGGAGTGACATTGGGTTTAAAGACCAGGCTGAGCACATGTGGGATCAGGGAGGCTTCCTATTTAAGGGGAGGTTTTGCAGAAGCCATACGGGAAGACTTATGCAGGTGGGGCATTCTGGATAGTCTTTAGCTAAGATGGCAGTTTCCCGATGAACAGGAGTAGAGGTCCCGGGCCAGGACTGGAGTCCCCAGCTGCCTGGAGTATTGCGGTGGGACTTAAAGTTCAATTTTGTCATGCCCGAAGTCAGGTGGTTCAGCAAGGGCCCTTGAGGCTGTTATCTTCTTTTTCTAGGTCTGAAGCCTTTGAGGTTTTTAACTCCTTTTCTAAGCCTGAGGACTCCTTCATAAAGTGAAATTTAATAGTATACTTGAAATAAGTCATGATTCACAGAAGATCACATAATGGCAACCTAAGAAATACTTAGAAAGGCATAATAAAACACAATGTATCAATACTAGCAGAACACATTGAAAATGGTATTTGAAAAAACTTAAGAATAGGTTGTAAGTCATTTTATCAAATAACAAAAATGTTTGGAAATGAATAGTTCAGCAACTATACAAGAACAAAGAAATGGAATGGAAAAATAGAATAAAGAATATAAGTAAAATAACAGCAGAGATTACAGTGGAAAATAAATCTCAAGAAGAATCAACAGATAAAAATTTTTTTTGCATAACTAATTTTAAAATATAAGTATAATGAATGTATGAATAAAAATAAAGGAACAAAAAGAGATTTATGTCACATTTAAATAGAATAAAATTTTAAAAGATGAGAATGTTCAGTTAAAATTCAATTAAAATTGAATGTTCAATTAAAATTCAGAATGAAAATAAGGACATAGTTAAGGATATTACAAATATTATAAAGTTAAAATAATCTAGGGCTTCCCTGGTGGCTCAGACAATAAAAAAATCTGCTTATAAGGCTGAATACTTGAGAAGATCCCCTGGAGAACTTTATGGTTATCCACTCCAGTATTCTTGCCTGGAGAATTCCATAGTTACAACAAATTGATAAATTTGGAAACCTGTATTATACTCATGGACTGCAGCCCTCCAGCACCTCTGTCCATGTAATTCTGCCAGTTCACCCGCATTGCAGGTGTAGTCTTTGCCAGCTGAGCCAAAAGGGAAGCCCAAGAATTCTGGAGTGGCTAGCCTATCCCTTCTCAAACAAATCTTCCTTATGTGGAACATGGGTCTCCTGCATTGAAGATAGATTCTTTACCAGCTGAGCTCCCAGGGAAGGCCTCCATGAAGAGAGTATAATCTAAGTATTAAAATCTGGTAAGGATCATGGAAGAAAGGAACATCTATTTCAATTTTATTCATTATTGTAAATGCAAAAATTCTAAATATAATATTATCAAACCGAGTATATTGGCATATATAACATATCTTTATATATATATTTAATAGTTGCATGCATGCTTAGTCACTCATTTATATCTAATTCTGAGCAATCCTATGGACTATAGCCTTCCAGGTTCCTCTGTCCATGGGAATTCCCAGGCAAGCACACTGGAGTGGGTTGTCATTTCCTTCTCCAGGGAATTTTCCCTACCCAGAGATCAAACCCAGGACTCCTGCCTTCCAGGTGGATTCTTTGCCATCTGAGCCACCAGGGAATCCCTTGTATGTACTTAATTATGTACTATGATCATACGCATGGATTAAAAATAAAATAGGTTTGCACTATTCCAAGTCCTGAGAACATTTCCCTCACCACTGTCCAGGGATTCCCAGAGAGGGCCAGTACTGCGGCAACTGTCCTCAATCAGGTGATACCTGCACATCATATAGGTGCATCCATAATCCTGACTCAACTTTTTTTTCCCTCTTTCAGCTGCTTGTGTGGAGCTCCCTACGAGGCCCCAGGTGAAGCTGGAGAGAAAAGGCAATGTAACAGGAGGGGGACCGTGGGCCTCTGGGCCACTTCTTCACGTGGCTTGTTTGCTCCTTCAGTGTCTGATCAAGCCTAATTTGTAAATACTACTTCCATTGTGTGATAGAGGCCTGTTATCATCCCTAAATTTATGGCCTATTGGGTCAGATAACATCTAGCTTGTGATGGTCAGCTGCGTCATGTAGTCACCTGGTGGCTCTACTAAGACTCAGTAAATAGCAGCCAAGGGCTAGTCCTCAAAATGAGAGCAGTGGAGAATGGGGTTTTGACTCAATTCCCATGGGCCTGAGCGGCGAGTCACGTACAGGGACCTGACAAAATCTCCAAACACCATCCACAGTATGGGTTCTCGGACCTAGTGGATCCACTGTGAGATACACCTGAACTAAAATTTATTGATCATCTGATTTAATAAATCTTTACTTTGATTGGAGGTCGGTGACATTTTTGATCTCCTGGACTCAGTGTCAATTCACAGCTAGTGTCTGGTGGTACTGGCGAGTCTGATTATTTCCTTTTCCCCAATGCTGTAGTTACTCTAGTAAAAGGCCATAGGTCTATTTGGGAAGGATGGAGGAAAAAAAATAACACTGTAAACTTTCAGTAGTGTGTTTGATTTCTTCCTCAAGGGGACTTGGCCTCCTTTTTATTCATGAGACAATAAACTGACTTAAATCTAAGAATTAACTGAAAGATCATGCCTCTCTGTTTTTTATGATTTATTCAGGTTAGACCTTTGCTCACATGACCTAGAATTTTTCTGCTTATGCAGATCAGGTTAACAATTTAGTAGACTTCCTATCTATTTCTCTTTAGGAACACCATAATTAACTAGACACAAGTTTTTGGAAGTCAGACTATTCTGATTGCTGCTCCAACTCTGCTCCCCATTGTGATAACCACTATTTGATGCCTTGGGTGGTTGGGTGTCACAATTGGTTTCTGCCACTTTGAGAGCCTATTACTCCCGGTACATTTATGGCAGCCAAATAACCCACAGTAGTTTCCCACTGAGTTCTGTCCTACAGAGAAGAGTGATTATGGAGTTCTTCAAAAGTGCTTGGGCTCCCAGCAAATTTATCTCTCACAATTGTGTTGAAAGGTCTGTCTTCTGGACCCTCCCAGGATGGGTGAACAGATCTCTCATGACAATTCCACTCTAAGATCCTCATTTCCAAAAGCCTCTGAATCCAGATCCCTTCTGCAATAAACCAAGGCAACTCTAGCATTTCCAATTCACTGAATATCACCTTTTGGCCATATTTCTGTCAACCAGCAAACTAAACTAGACCCCTCCTTAAGTGTTAACAAAACTGCATATACCCAACACATTGTGAAGCCAAACAAATCAAAATGTAGGAGTTTGGAGAAGATAAAGTTTTATTTCAGGACCATGCAAGGAGACAAGTGGCTCATGCCCTAAAAGCTTCAAACTCTCTGGAGTGTTTTGGCAAAACACTTTTTAAAGGCCCAGTGGTGGTGATGAGAGGGTCATATCATAAGACATAAGATCAGATTGTGCACAATTCTCTGACTGTCTAATGGTGAGGGGACAGGGTGGTATCACAGGGGTTAGTATTATCAGTTTTAGACTCGAGGAGGCCTGGAGCCATGTGCTCCAGGTCATCAAGTAGTTAACATCTTCAATTTATGGGAGAGGTGAGAATTTTTTTTCATCTGTAAAACAACTCAGGAAATGCACATCAAATATTATTATCTAAGGACTTCGTAGAGGACTTAAAGCAGAGAATGTGGGGGAAGGCCTCTTCTAGGAAGACTCTATGGGGTCTTACTCATTTATATAGACTGAATATTAAATTCAGTCTCCACTGAGTAGGCCCATGTATATACTTCTGGCCTGATCTGACTTTATGTTCCTTTCACAATTAATCTTTCACAAGTAACCCTCACCCTTGTGAATATAAAAAAAAAAAAAAAAAAAAATTCACCACCTAAATATTGAGAGCTGCTTTAATTGGTGGGAATTTTTAGGATTTTAAGTCCAGGAGATAGTATCTCAAGTGACCAGAGAGAACTGGTCTGATGTAGCGAGGTGGGAAGACAGGATATATAGGAGTTTTGCAACAAAGGGCAGATAGTCTGAACATTTAAAGGTTATTATGAATTAAATGAGAACCAGATCTCTTGATTCAAGGAATTTAGCATTTTTCTATGTATGGGAAGATGCAAGAGTCTAGGCTCACTGAAATCATTTATTCAATATGCATCTCAGGTATGGGGGGCCAGTTTTCTGTGTTTTCACATCCTGAGTTTCCTCAAATCTCATTGTATAGAGTGGCTTCAGTCTGAGGGCTGCTGGAGGCAGGTGTTCTTTCCTTCTTAAGTTTCCTCAGGACTCACGTGCTCACACAGAGGGCTTCAGAGATGCAATCACTGATAACTGTGAAATTCTTAACTTATTTAGTTATGGCAGGATATATTGCATTTATCAATATCCATCTCACATTCCCCAGATTTCTACCTAGAAATTAGAGAATTCAAGTACCTATTTTGGAGTATAACGCCATCTCCTCATTTTCCTTCCATTTAGGAGCCTGTGGGTATTGAGTCTAGTTAAATGTGCAACAGAAGAGAAGTGGTGGGAGTGGGCATCCTGAGGAGACTCAGCAGTGTCTTGCACATGAAGGTTGCCTCAAGGGAGGCCATTATGGATTCCTCAGGAAACACAAGACTAATCCTCTCTGATGGAAATGGAGAGGAGTGGCAGAGATCACTGGAGTAACATTGGGAGACTTCTTCCTTTGACAAAGAATATAATTTAGCAGGACCCCATGGGGCCTTGAGTAGGGAGAGACACACCCTCACCCATATCCTCTGATTTAGTACCTCTCGAAAGTACCTAGATAATAGTATTTATTACTACTTGGAACGCACATTTGCATTTCAACACACATTTCCTAACTTCCTCCCCTCCCCACCCCAAGGTAGTGAACTCTTTCTCCCTCAAGTTTACTGAACTGTAATTGATGTAAAGAACAATACAAAAAAGATCGTAAAGATCCAGATAACCGCAATGGTGGGATCGCTCATCTTGAGCCAGGGGTCCTTGAGTGCTAAGTAAAGTAGGCCTTAGGAAGCATTACTATGAACAAAGCTGGTGGAGGTGATGGAATTAGAGCTGAGGTATTCAAAATTCTAAAAAATTATGCTGTTAAAGTGTCAATATGATGCTGTGAAAGCACTCAATATGCCAGCAAATTTGGAAAACTCAGAGTGGCCATAGGACTGGAAAAGGTCGGTTTTAATTCCAATCTCAAAGAAAAGCAATACCGAAGAATATTCAACTACTGCACAATAACACTCATCTCAC
Source organism: Neotragus moschatus (assembly GCA_006410615.1). Classification (NCBI taxonomy): domain Eukaryota; kingdom Metazoa; phylum Chordata; class Mammalia; order Artiodactyla; family Bovidae; genus Neotragus; species Neotragus moschatus. The sequence goes on along the minus strand of SJYA01005906.1, from coordinate 6,867 downwards.
ACACTAGCAAAGTAACGCTCAAAATTCTCCAGTCTAGGCTTCAATGGTACAGGAAACGAGAAATTCCAGATGTTCAAGTTGCTTTTAGAAAAATCAGAGGAACCAGAGATCAAATTGCCATCATCCACTGGATCATAAAAAAGGCAAGACAATTTCAGAAAAATGTCTATTTCTGCTTCACTGACTATGCCAAAGCTTTTTATTGTGTGGATCACAACAAACTGGAAAATTCTTCAAGAGATGGGAATACAAGAGAAATCTGTGTACAGATCAGGCAGCAACAATTAGAATAAGACGTGGAACAATGGACTGGTTTCAAATTAGGTAAGTAGTCTGTCAAGGTTGTATATTGTCACCCTGCTTATTTAACTCACATACAGAATACATCATGAGAAATGCCAGGCTGGATGAAGGACAAGCTGAAATCAAGATTACTGGGAGAAAGATCAATAACCTCAGATATGCAGATGACACCACACTTATGGCACAAAGCAAAGAGTCTCTTTATGAAGGTGAAAGAGGAGAGTGGAAAAGTTGATTTTAAACTCAATATTCAAAAATTGAAGATGATAGGCATCCAGTACCATCTCTTCATGGCAAATAAGTGGGGAAACAATGGAAACAGTGACAGACTTTAATTTGGGGGGCCTTGAAAATCACTGCAGATGCTGACTGCAGCCATGAAATTAAAAGATGCTTGCTCCTTGGAAGGAAAGGGATGACAAGGCTAGAAAGTATATTAAAAAGCAGAGACACTGTTTTGCACCATAGTCCGTTTAGTCAATGCTATGGTTTTTCCATTTGTCATGTTATGGATGTAAGACTTGGGCCATGAAGAAGGCTGAGTGCTGTAAAATTGATGAATTTGAACTGCAGTGTTGGAGAAGACTTTGGAGAGTCCTTTGGACTGTAAGGATATCAAATCCATCAATCATAAAGGAAATCAATCCTGAAAATTCATTGGAAGGGCTGATGCTGATGCGGAAGCTGAAGCTCCCATACTTTGGCCACCTGATGCAAAGAGCTGATTCCTTAGAAAAGGCCTTGATGCTGGGAAAGATTGAAGGAAGGAAGAGACGGGGGTATCAGAGGATGAGATGGTTGGATGATATTATCACCGAGTCAATGGATGTTAATTTGAGCAAGCTCTGGGAGATGGTGAAGAACAGAGAAGCCTGGCGTGCTAAAGTCCATGGGGTCACAAAGTCAGACAGTTATGAGAAACTGAACAGCAACAGCAAATTTACATAAAATGTTAGTAAGTTTAAGGTGTACACATGATAAAATGTGACACACACACATATATACTGTGAAATAATTATTACAATCGTACTTATATCACCTCACATGATGACTATTTCTGTGTATGTGGTGATAAGATTTAAAATCAGCTTTCTTACCATTCTAAGTAGCTCTGTAGATATATATATATTAAAAAACAAAAAAACTTCCTCTCCACAAATGGAAGATGTTAACTACTCGATGATTATGAGCAAGCAGCTCTAGGCCTCTTGGAGCCTAAGGACTGATAATGTTAATCCCTCTGACACCATCCTCTTCCCTCACCATCACCCAGTCAGAGAATTGGGCACAAGCTGATCACAGACGCTGTATCCTCCTTGCCCTTTATAAGCGCTTTACTAAATCCTTTGATGAGTTTGAGGCTTTTTAGGACATAAGCCTCATATCTCCTTGCATGGCCTTGCAACAAATCTTTCTCTTCTCCAGACCTTGATGTTTCAGTTCGTTTGGCTTCACTATAGGTCATGCACACCAATGTCTAAGAGTCACCAGAATTCAAGGGCTCAGTGTACTGAGCTTCAACACAGTCTTCCCACATATTGCATTCTAATTTACAGTGTCATATTCTTCCCAGTCATTGCCCTCACTTTAACAATGGATGCCCTGCAAGGCTGGGAGTTCAATTTGCTTTGAAATTCAGCTATTCATTGGTGAGAGTTGGCTTTTGATTTTCAGTAATTGCAGTCCTGCAGCTACAAGAGATAAGAGTCTCCTATGATTCACAGAGAATCTCTGAGGTCCTCTCCATGGCTCTTGAGCTGGGAAATTGAATTCCTGAGCTCACTTTCTTCTTGCACCACTTTGCCCAGAGATATTAGGAGCAACCAGCCAATATTACTGTTAGTTTTTTTTTTTGTTGCTGTTGTTTTGTTTTTCAGAAAGACTGATATGTATTAGATAGAGTCACTCAGTTCTGTGCTTCTTACAAGTGGTTAATTAAGAGAAAATGTGACTATTTTGTATATCTATATTGCTAGAATACATCCATGGACTATTAGAGTTCTCTTTTCTACTTGAAGAAGAATTATTAATATCTTTAAACCTACTCTGTTTGGAAGATATATTCCATAAATTTGTAAGTTAATTCAGGAAATTCAATATTCTATTCCTCTAGACTCACTTTCAGTATCAAGTATCTGTCAGAATTCTTCACATATATACATTTTTTCTTTCTGTTTCTATAATAATTGTTTGTATGTGAACTCTGTCCCTTGACATGGGATATTCTCACATCTTCACCAAGAAAATAAACCTGAAGTTTATCCAGTTTTCCACCACCGTGAAGTCTATTACCTATAATTATGTACTTTCAAGCTTAAAAATTGCCTATCAACCCTGCAGTGTTGACCATGAAAAGAATGACTGCAACAAAAATCCCATTCTGAATAAAGAGCTGAAAACAGAGGAATCTGTGGCTGTTGTAAAAACTGCTAGTCTGGAAGAAGGAAAACCTGATATCTGACAGGAGACCCAGTGCTTGAGGCTGGGAGACTCTGGCTTTCTGGGAAGAACACCCTATCCATGGTCTAGGTTCACAGTCTACAACCACATCTCTATTGGACCTCATAGCAAAGTATTCTTCTGTGAGGCTGTCCAGCTTTGATGCCAAGTTCTGCTTGTGTGGCTTCAACAGAAATCAACTTTCTCTAAGTCTAAACATCATTGCCTACAGGGCTTTGTGTGTGTATATGATTGTTTTTAATCTCCTAATTCATTTTCTTTAAGAATCAACTGGCTTCTTATCTATTTGTTTCAGGTCAATTTCATGTGTAAATAACCAGAACTAATGACTACTTGGAGACCTCCTCGTTTGTTCCTCTGCAGCCTCGATTTCCCAAGGATTAGATGCTTCAAAATCAGGGGAATATCAACAATAAGCTATTCAGTTCCTCTTCTGCTTCTTTTTATAATACTGACACTTTCTTTTCAACTATTCCTGATACAGTGCTTCTCCAAAATACTGTAGCACCAAATTTAGTCTATTTCTCCTCAGGTGTTTGTTTGGTGCTTTCCAAGTGTTGACAGTTTTGGTTTATTTATCTTTATCTCATTTTATGCTTAAACAAATATCTGAGGCATCAAGCCTGGTATTATTTGTGCAAGTGACATTCAAAGCTCAAATAGCTTAACTGATGTCCCAAGGCAGCACAGCTGGATGTGTGGTGCCCCTGGGACAAGAATTCTATACCTCATTTCTAATTCAGAGTCCACGTCCTCTTCTGTGAAATATGCTAACACTGTGACTTACCATCCTCAAAACTTCCTTTTACTGACAATATTAAATAGACACCTTGAAAAGTACTCTTTGTGAAGGTCAGACTGTTCAACTCCTTGAGCTGAAAAGCCATGCCATTCTCTTAGTGAAGACACAGCTGAAGGAAATGCCTCTCACTTACTCCTTATGAGTGAGTCACATCTCAAAAAATCATCACTGTTGCAATTAGCTTCCCGTCATTCCAGTATCTCTTGCCTGGAAAATCCCATGGGCAGTCAATGCAGGTCAGAAAAGAATCAGAGATGAGTTATCAACTGAACAACAACATCATTAGCTTGCATCGGAATTAGTTGAAGTGGTTGTTAATGCAGGTTTCTGGGTCTCATCTCCAGAGTTTTGGACTTAGTAAATCTAGGCTGTGCCTTCCAAAATTATCTAACATGTGCTGATAATAGAACCACACTTTGACAAACTGTTTGTGACTATTGGTTAATATTTTGTGTCAAGTTGACTAGACTACAGTGCCCAGATATTTGAAAGAAACTGAAAGTCACTCAGTCGTGACCAACTCTTTGTGACCCCATGAAATTCTCCAGGCCAGAATACTGGAGTCGGTAGCCATTCCCTTCTCCAGGGGATCTTCCCAACTGAGGGATCTAACCCAGGCTTCTCACATTGCAGGTGGATTCTTTACCAACTGAGCCACCAGGGAAGCCCAGATAGTTGATCAAACTTTATTCTCAGGTGTTTCTAAGGTGAAAATGTTTCTGGATTAGATTAACATCTAAATAAGTACACTCAGTAAAACAAACCAGCCTCCCAGATGTGCATGGCCTTCAACCAACTAGTTGAAGAACAGAATAGAACATGAAGTTTGACCCTGCCCTGCATTCGAGAGACTTCCTGCTGCCTGACTGCTTCAAACTACGGCAATGTCTTTTTCCTGCCCTCAGACTTGGACTGCAATGACATCATCAATTCTACTGGGTGGCTAGCTTTCTGGCTTAGCTTGCAGATCTTGGGATGGGTTGACCTCCATAATCATACACATATATATATATATATATATATATATATTCATACATACATACCTATATATATATATATTCATACATACACACAAACATCCTATTAGTTCTGCTTCCCTAGAGAGTCTGACTAATATACTGCCACTACAGGAAACTTGTCCAAGTCACAATGAATATTGGAAATGTGAGATAGGCTGATATTCAAAAGGAGGATGACAGAATTAAAAAAAAAAAAAAAATGGAGCCAAGTAAGCAGCAGAGCCAAAGCTCGGAAATTCACAGGCTTTCAGTTTCTGTGCAAACATTCTTATTTTTCCCCCATAGCTCTTGGTAATCAAAATAACCATTCACAGAATGCATTTGTCAACCCAGCTGTATTTCAGGGATTTTTTTTTTCTCTCACAGAAATGAACTGCTCTCTAAACAAGCCCCTTCTCAGCTCCCACCCTAGATTATTTTGAAAAGCATATTGATTACATGGTATGCAGCTGCAGTGCATGGATTCTCCCACCCTTCAGCTGGGGCTGCCGCTCAATCTCCTCACCACCTCCCCCTCATTGCTCACCTTCTTACTCTTCATTCTTCCTCAGCCTCTCTTTCTCCTGTTACAGAAGAAACTGCTTTATGCCATGCTACTGCTTTTCTGTCTCTTCCACTGATTTTGGACACTTAAGGGCCTAGTCTATGTTTCTTCATGTTTGTGTTTTCTGTACTTGTCCATGGAATTATACCTGACACATTTTACATGTGCAGGGATGTGGCTGAAAAATTGCAAAAATGAATGTGGTTTCAATATCAGAGACACCATATATACCTGATGATGCTAAACTCAGTGAATAAGTGAATAAACTAATGAATATGATTATTATTTAAATTTAAAACTTAAGCGAAGAGAGTCAGGGTGATATGGTAATCTAATCCTGAGTTTAGATTAATATAAGTCGGAATTTAGTAAGTTACTAAAACTCTCTCAACTTCAGTGTTGTTATATATGAAATTAAGGCAATACCAGTGCTTCTCTCAGAGGAATATTGTCTGTGTTAAGGGAGATAAAACAAAAAATCCCTGAGCCCAGAATCTAATCAGCATTTAAATATTAGCAATTATTATTTTTAATTTAATTTCCAATGACCTATAAATTGCTTTGTCTGCTCTAAGAAGCATCTCTCACTATTCTGATCAAGGGTTAAAAGTAACAAGACTGACTGTCAAAATTTGAGGTTATTCTGCTGAATTCAGAATAACTTGACTCCTGTGAAACATTGGCTTAAGCTTTGCAATAGTTTAAGAATCAGATCAAACTTATATATATATAAACTTATATATATACATAACAAATTTATATATATATATAACAAACATATATATATATAAGTTTGTTGTATATATATATATATATATATATATTTATAGTTGAATATGCTTTCTTCTCTATATGAAAATATCCTCAACCTGAGGTGGGTATGTGAGTGGAGAACCTTTGGGATGATTATCAAAGATGTAGTTCACAACAAGTATTACAAATGAGCTAATACATTTTTTTAAACTTTGTCAATTGTGAAGACTCCTGTATGTTTCAGATATGAAGACACTGAATAATGTTAATCTTAGGCATCATCCTAGAAGCCTTCCCCTTGACAGTTCTGCATCTCCAAATCACTGGACATGTGATGAGGTGTGATGGCCTCAGCAGAGCATGTAACTTCATCTTGTATGCACCTTGGTTTCCATCTGGTCGATTAGGAGCCATTTAATTAATTTCAACCTTCCCATATGGCATAATACTTGCCAGGAAGATGTTCCATGATGTAGAATTTCTAATGACTATTAAGATATCCCATAGAAACCCTGATACAGCTTATAAGTCTGTTAATCATGCATTAAAGATTTCTCAGTATCATTAAGGATGTTTAAGAGGCTTTTTTTTTTTTTTCAAGTTCAGAAGAACAAACAATGATTAAATAAATCAGAAACAGTTCCTCAGGAGCACAAAGTTTACATTTAAAGTTGATATCTAGTGGTAGATTTTAGACATGGAATGGCAGAATCTAACTCTTGAAATAAATAATGGAATTTTTATGAATCTTGAGATACACACTCTAGTTTTTAGCTCTTCACTAGGCATTGAGATACTTAGGGGGAACTTACTAAGTACATTTCTCTCGGCATCCACCAGAAGTGCCGTTGTTACCTTTTGCTCCTTAAGGCCTGTTCTCGACTTAGGGAGCTCTGTATTGGCATTTAAACATAGGCCTTTTTAATGTGTTGTTGGATTCTGATTGTTAGAATTTTGTTAAGGATTTTTGCATCTATGTTCATCAG
>SJYA01005905.1:0-41818 GCA_006410615.1 Neotragus moschatus | reverse complement strand
AGAGGCTGGGTGGGGCATGTTGGGAGGGAGGCTCCGGAGGGAGGGCATGCAAGTGTATGTGTAGATGATTCCTTCTGTTGTGCAGCAAAAACTAATAAAACATTTTAAATCAACTATACTGAAACAAAAAATTAATACAGAACCCACAAAAAATGAGAATAGTTCCATTTACAACTGCATCAAAAGAATACAATATTTAGGAATAAATTTAACAAAAGAAAGCCTTACACTCTGAGAAATACAAACAGTTTGGAAAGAAATTAAATATCTAAACAAACAAAAAAGCATCTCAAGTTTATGAATCAGATGACAATACTGTCGAGGTGGCAACACTCTTCAGACTGATTAGATTCAATGTTGTCTGCACCACTGACTTCTTTTTAGACACTAACAATGTGACTGCAAAACGCATACGAAACTGCAACACACCCAGAATAGCCCAAACAACCTTGAAAAACAACAAAAAGTTAAAGGACTCATGTGGATTTTGAAACTTCCTACAAAATAGTAATCAAGACAGTGTGGTTCTGGCACAGAACTGATTAGTGTAACAGAATTGAGACTCCAGATGTAAATTCACATATTTCATGGTCAGATGACCTTCAACAAATGGGCCAAGATGACTGAACGTGGAGAGGAGACTTCTCAGCAGCTGGCACTGAGACAACCAGCAGCCATGCACAAAAGGCCCTAATCTCGCACACACACAAATTAACTCACAATGGGGAGAATACCTGAACTCTCAGAAGAAAATACTGAGGCACAATTCTGTTGGCTTTGGGTTTGGAAATAAACCGATGATGCTGAGACAGGTCTGGAGATGATGGTGGTGATGGCTGCACAACAGTTTGAACGTACTTGATGCCACTGAGCTGGACAGTTAAGAATGGTTAAAAGGACGAATTTTAACTGGCATATATTTTTCCATAATTAGAGTAACAAAAAATTTAACCTTTAAAGATTAAAAAAAATATTAGTTTTAAAAAGGAATAAAGTTCAAACACAATGTGAATGAACTCAACCTTGAAAACATTATGCTCAAGTGAAAAATTCCTAAGACCACACGATTCCATGAATTGTCCAGAACAGGGAACTCCACAGAGACATGAAGTAGACTGGGGTACCTAGGACTGGGGTGAGGGCTGGGAGGACAAGGGGATGAAAATGTCCTAAAATTGTAGTGACGTTGTATAAGCTCAAAGTCATGGGATTATACACTCCAAATGGGTAAACTGTATAGTGTGTGAAGTATTTCTCAACAGAGTTGACTTTTTCAAATGAGGAAACTTTCCTTGGGTAGAGGTAAATTTTGCTTTTAGTTACAAGAGTGTAATGCTTCCTCACCTTTCCAACTAGTTCTTGCTTTGAAATTCCATAATCAAGAAACAGAGACTTCCATACACTATTTAAAATAAAACAAAAACAGAAGAATAAATTTCTTCTAAATTTCTTGGTAAGAATGAGAAAAAAGTTCACAGAATACACACAGCATAGAGCAAAGCACATCATCTTTTAAAGTTTTCAAGCATGTACAAGCAATGATATAAACTTAAACACTACTACAAGATGTATGCTATATTCAATAGGATAAAATCACCCAGAAAGAGAAAGATGAGGACTGTGTCAAAAAATAAAATCCAACTCTTTAAGTTCTCTCAAATAAACAGACATCAACAAGAATTGAGATGTACTGTAGTTGCGTTCAGGACAAGACTTTCATTAGAAAGGAGATTTCATAACAGATAAATAGTGAAAGTCCAAATCTATCATGAATGCACATGCACTCAACAGCTAAAGCAAAAACTGTAGAATATTTAAGAATAAAGTCAACAAAAACACAGTAGCACACAGCCGCTATCTCCCATCTCTTGTAGTATCTCAGGGTGGCAAATAATGTGAGGCTCTGAAGACTGAATAAACTATGAATAAAGATTATTTAGTATATTCCAATAAATGGAGACGTGCACAGTGCTATGAGATAAGAGTCTCTGAGTGTCTGCTCTTCCCAACTTTATGTGTAAATCCAACATAATCCCAAACAAAATTTCAAACAAGATTGTTTGGAAACTTGAAACATGATTTTAAAGTTTACCTGGATGAATAATCGTGTCAGGAGATAAAGGGGGATAACCCGGCCAGTTACTACAAAGCTTACTGTGAATGCGGCATGAAACCACTGGAGCAATGGGAGCGAAGAAAAATCCAGAAATAAACCAAAGTGTGAGTGGAAGATACTGTGTCTCAGTTAAAGTTGGACAAAGAAGGCTTAATGGATTAATTTAGGTGTGGACAGCTGGGCGGCCACCTGAAGAAAATAAGTTGATCCTGGAATTGCTCTCTGATCTGATTTGGTCTGCAGACAAGGTGCCTGACCAGGGTGACACTGTGCCCTGTGGAAGGGGACTGGAATCTATGGCTCGGGGTGGCACAGTTACTGAAACAACCACAAGGAGATGCCTGTGATCTGGTGCCAGGGGAAGGAAAGGCCTGAGATCACTTAGTATTTGCTGCCACGGGACGTTTTATGGGGTTCTGGGTAGTTTCTATTTGTTCTGAAGAATCAGAGGACAGAGAGTGAGGAGCTGGTGCTGAGCGTCAGGTGCAGCTGGCATTTCAGGGCCGGAGAATAAATACACAGGGTGGTCAGCTCGGCCGCCCTCTCCCCCAGCCCGCCACACTGACCCCATGGAAGAGGGCAAGAGACGGGGGAGGCATAGCCCCCCATGGTTCAGGAGGGGTCAGCCTCCAACTTTCCTGAGACAGTCGGCAAGATGTGAGACGCGGGGCTGACCAGAGCAAGGAGAAGAGGCAGAAAACCCAGGGATGACGGTGTGCGGAGAAGAATGACCTGGAGACCACGGGGGCCCGGGAGTGGGGAGACAGTGAGGGGCCAGGCTGACTAAGAGAGGCCGCCCATAGGGCGCTGTCCCTGCCCTGCCAAGATGCACACAGCCCTGGGAGCCAGGCCCAGGAAGCACAGAGGCCCCCAGGTCCACCTGCAGCAAGTGATGCTTACAGCAGGAGACGTGGACAGCGGCTCCAGGGCCCATCGAGGGAGAAGGGCAGATGACGAAACTTGGGAAAATGTCTGCACTGAGGGAAAACTGACAAAGAAACAGCCACAGAAGGAAAACTGAGTTTTAGAGGAGGCAGAGAGGAAATGTGCCAGAAGCGACGGTTGTGTGGATACAGACTGCTCGAGGACGTGAGGAAGAATGAAAAAGGGCCTGAACTTAAGTTTTAACATCAAATTGTCTTGTAAATCAGTGGTGAAATGTTCCAGCCATCTCCAAATCCTTCTTTCCCCAGAATCAGCATGACCCCTTCTCTAATCCTTCCCTGCCTCCCTCCCAGGGCCAGAGTTCAGGCTGTCAGGCACATGTCCAGCCCGAGGGGCACTGGAGGCTCACTGGGTCTTCTCAGATGCCACCGCATCCAGGTCAATAGCCCGAGAGTCCAGGGAACAACCTCAGACTCTGTCCAGCTCCTGCTTCCTAACGTTCCAGCTACGACTGGAGACCACATGTGTACACTTGTTATAAAGCTCAAGGAGCCATTGGCTTTTCTTATTAAGTTTATTAAGTTCAACTCTACCCAGCCACCAACCCAGGAGCAGACGGAAGTCTCGGATGATTAAAGAGCCTTGAGACATGGTTTTCTTTTAGTGATTATCAGTGATTGGAGGTCACTTTCCATGAAGCAAATTAAGAAACATTTATTTTAATTATTGTACATTCAAACTCTCAGAGTGCAAATATAAATGGAATTTTGCTGCAAAAGACAGTGTGGCATTGCCTGAGCTGGAGAAAGAAATGCTGCAGAGTCGGCCAGGACACAGGACAGGGCAGGCACTACTACTCAGGTGGGAATGGGGGGCACATGGGAAGGGGGACCGCAGTCCAGGTCTCAGTGCAGCTACTCCAAGGGCGTTAAAGAAAGAACGGCCATCAGTGAAGACGGTCACTCCCAGCACGCAGGAACAGTTTAGGGCTGGCTAATGTAACAAGGGGAAAATAATCAACTGGCTCCCAATTATACAAAGCTGTGCGTAATAAGTGAAGAGAAGAGTGTACAAGGACATGAGGTCTGAAGGGGGTAGCTGAGCACTGCTAGAGGCAGGCTGGGGCCAGGGGACCACACAGCTGCTGGGTGGCTGGCTCCGAGTCAGCGTGCAGGTGATGGAGATGGAGGCAGATCACATGGGATCACTGCTTTCCAGGTCCTTGAGCATCACCATCACAGTGCCAGGGGACACGGGCCGCTTTAGCAGCACCTCCAGACTGCCCGACACGGCCACTTTCCAGCCAGTCCCCTCCAGGACACGCTGGCCTGCGATGCCTCGCAGCCAGAGGAGGACCGACCCGTAGGAAGGGCGTGTGACCGGCCATGAGGTGGTGGGGCGGGCACGTGTTGGACGTACCCAGAGCCAGCTGACCACAGCCCTCAAGTCCCACGTCCCCAGAAAGAGAGTGCCATCCCAAAGGTGGCATCACTGGATGTGCCCAGGGCTCCTCTTTAGAATCTTCCTCTGGGTCACTCCCACTGCCACAGGTCCTCCATCTCCGCGGTGGGCCTCAGAGTCGTGACTCACTGTGTGTTCCACAGCACACGGGCCTCTTCTTGGGAGACATTGCCATGCGTGTTCCGTAAGTGACCGAGGTGGCTCACTTCTCTGTGGATAAAGCTCCCATGGATTGACTGTCACGAGAGATTTTGAATCAGAAACCAGAACAGGAACATGCAGTCCCACAGCCACAAGCACAGAAGGTGGACGGCGAAAGGTCACACATATGAATCCTGAGTGTGGCCGAGAGCAGCCCCAAGGGTGAGACGGACCTTGACGGCACCTAATAGGCACAACCTCAAGGCCAGACAATGATACATGAGACACTCTAAGACAAACAGAAAAAAGAGTCGTCGGAATAAATAAGAACAACGTTCTTTCTCTTAAAGGCCCATTTTTTTCAGTGTGTCCTTAAGGTCATGTATACTTCTTAAATACAAATAATAAAGGTAGCAATGTAAAAATATTTTTAATTAGCTGAAAATATACATACAAACATTGTGACACCTTTAAATAACTGACAAGTATTTACATTTGAAGCAATGGGCATGACTGATGGAGCTGATAAGAAGCTTTAAAAATAAAATTTTAAGTGTTGAACTATCTTCTCAGATGTTAACAAACTTTTTCAAGTGAGTGTAAAATTATTGGTACAATTGTCACGAGAAAGTTGAGAAAACACATTCTCAATAAACACCTGAGTGGAAGGCAAAATACACCACTTACAGAAGTGCTGGGCTCACCTCCTAGAATGTTACTCAAAACAGAATTATTCGAAGATTCATTTCCCAGTTAGAAACATGAACGGGGATTACAGACTGAGAAATCCTCAGGCATCGATCGATGATGAGGTTAAGTCTTACATGACATAGATTCTAACATGTTGTCAGCATCAGTGTGATTTGCTCATAATCATCAAAGCCCAAATCTAAATCCTTGCATTTACTGCCAAAGATTACTGCCCCCAGGCTCAGTGTGAATACAAAGCAAAAAAATCCATACAACCAAACTATAACAACATTGTCCTTCTTTAGCTCTCAAATAGCTTGATATCACAACAAATCAATGCTATAGTAAGGATCCAGCAATTGCCACAAGCATAAACCTGACACCACATCTTCTCCCTTCAATGACGNCCCAGGCTCAGTGTGAATACAAAGCAAAAAAATCCATACAACCAAACTATAACAACATTGTCCTTCTTTAGCTCTCAAATAGCTTGATATCACAACAAATCAATGCTATAGTAAGGATCCAGCAATTGCCACAAGCATAAACCTGACACCACATCTTCTCCCTTCAATGACGCCTCTCCTTCTCCACCAAAGTGGAAGAATCCAGCTTAAGGGGTTTGTGTTTGCTAAGTAAAATGATCAGGGACACAAAGTTCAGATGACTAAAAACAGCTGAACTCAAAACATTCCAACATAAAACCGTGAAAATAAATAAAGCTGGTTGCTCCCAGGAAAGACATAGAGGAAAGGCAGGCTTTCTCTTGCACAGAGCAAATCCTCATAGTCAGAGACAAAACTTAATTTGAAGATTCTGCTTCTGAACCAAGCTTTCAATAGTCGCTTAATCTGTGGTGACAGCAGATAAACAGCACACCAAGTGTAGTCATGGACTTAGACAACGCACAATGGACGAGGCCAGGATGGCAGAAATGCCTGATTCCACTCCTATGGCCTGGCACGGAGGACAGCCCTTGTGGTACAGAGAAAACAAGACAACATGTGAACAGATCACTGAGGTCGTGAAAACCAGAGAGACCTGCTTGCCTGCAGACCCAGGGGTCCCAGCACTTAGGGATGCTGCTGCTGCTGCTGCTGCAAAGTCGCTTCAGTCGTGTCTGACTCTGTGCGACCCCACAGACAGCAGAACACCAGGCTCCCCCGTCCCTGGGATTCTCCAGGCAAGACCACTGGAGTGGGTTACCATTTCCTTCTCCAATGCATGAAAATGAAAAGTGAAAGTGAAGTTGCTCAGTCGTGTCCGACTCCTCGTGACCCCATGGACTGTAGCCCACCAGGCTCTTTGGTCCACGGGATTTTCCAGGCAAGAGTACTGGAGTGGGGTGCCATTTCCTTCTCCACTGTGGGATGGGAAACAGGGAAAAACATCTCTGAGCAGCTGTTCCTGAAAAGTCACATGGGACACGGAGAGACCCAGAAGATTAGGAATCTAATTAGGAATTTGCATTAGGAATGCAAATCGCAGGTGATTCATAGGCAAGGGGAAACGGCAAATCTAGGCGTGAACAGGGTAATGCCTGTAAGGCCCACAGGTCAATGCTGGGGAGAAACACTTAGAAGCCACAACCGTGACCTCGAGACTCTTATGACCCAGGTATTGTGGGCTGCCGGTCCCCATGGCCAGGCTGTCCCTGGCCAAGGACAGCTCACCCTGCCCGGGACACCCAGGAAGAGGGTCCGTGAGCAGCAGTGACACTGAGTGAGGCTGGGCCACAGCTCGGCCTGGAGCCAGGAGGGGAACGTGGATGGAGACCCTCTCAAGCCTCCAGCAACCCTGCACCTGCCCTAGATGGGCTCCCAGGTCTCCTGGATGTGGGGGNGCCAGGCTGTCCCTGGCCAAGGACAGCTCACCCTGCCCGGGACACCCAGGAAGAGGGTCCGTGAGCAGCAGTGACACTGAGTGAGGCTGGGCCACAGCTCGGCCTGGAGCCAGGAGGGGAACGTGGATGGAGACCCTCTCAAGCCTCCAGCAACCCTGCACCTGCCCTAGATGGGCTCCCAGGTCTCCTGGATGTGGGGGAGTAAGAGGAAATGGGGCCAGAATCAGTGCCTCCTGCCACTGAGATGAGGCTGGAGACAGAGCCGTCTGGGGTCACAGTGTCAGATTCTGAACCACACAGACAGGAAGCCTCATCAGGGGCCTGGTTTCCAGTTTCTGGGAGTTTTTAAAGGGGGGCTGATAGACCCATGCTGAGAAAAATAAAGCATGTTAAAGACTTTGGGGTTCCATCCTGCACCTAAATTACAGCAATTAAGTAATTATCATGCACCCCCAAATATGGTCCTAAGATACTTTTTCTTCAATATAAAAATTAAGAGGAAACCCGTGACAATGGAGTGGAATATTGAGCCTTATTACCATATCTTTCCCCTCAACCTATTTCAATCAGGGCTTCCCAGGTGGTTCAGTGGTAAAGAATCCCCCTACCAATGTAAGAGACACAGGAGTCACAGACTTGATTCCTGGGTCAGGAAGATTCCCTGGAGGAGGAAATGGCAACCCACTTGATATGTTTGCCTGGGAAATCCCCCATTGGATAGGGTAGCCTGGTGCGCTACAGTCCCTGGGGTCGCAGAGTAAGACACGACTGACTGAGCACACACACACAGCCTATTGCCAAATGGATGGCACGGGTGGCTCAGAGGGAAAGGGTGCTCCTGTGTGAGGGACAGTTCAGACAAGTGGGCCTCCCCACACCCGCCCCCTGCCCAGAGGGTGGTCCAGGCTGAGAGGCAGCCTCTCGGAGAAGGCAGGAAAGCGGTGGGCTGGGGCCTCCCTCTCCCAGCCCCACTTGAGGTAAACTTGATCTTCCCACAAGCAACCACCCCGTGAAGCCGTGTGCTGCCAGGAGGAGAGCAGGGAAGGCAGAGCATGGAGGACGCAGGGTGACCGCACGACAGTAATGCTGCGCCCGGCCGGGGGCGCAGCCGCGGCGACGTGAAGGAGTGCAGGGCTGAGGGGAGCCTGACGGGGCCTCACCAGGGGCCTGAGCTGCATGTTTAGAGGTGCCAGTAGGACCCCATATCCTCCTTCATGACCAGACGCCATCAGGTGCAGATGGAGGCCCGCTAGGGAGGTTTCCGGCCCCCCAGTCTAGCCACAGCAGAGGTCAGGCAGCACACAAAGCCAGTCTGCTGTCCAGCTTCCAGCCCACATGGTATGCAAGACCACCCCCACTGGACACTGAGCACCTATCATTTTCAGATTTAAGGACTCATTCAAGGCCCTTGCACCTAAAAAAGATTCAGATTTTCAGCAAGCTTGTGTTTGAGATTCCTAAATCCACTTGGCAGTTTTTCTATATCTGCAAATACAAACCACACAAATTCCAAAGAAAAGAGATATGAAAAGAAGCAGGTGTATATTTTGTCTTATCCTCATAAATGATAANTAAGGACTCATTCAAGGCCCTTGCACCTAAAAAAGATTCAGATTTTCAGCAAGCTTGTGTTTGAGATTCCTAAATCCACTTGGCAGTTTTTCTATATCTGCAAATACAAACCACACAAATTCCAAAGAAAAGAGATATGAAAAGAAGCAGGTGTATATTTTGTCTTATCCTCATAAATGATAAGAACACTGAGTAACATAAATATTAATTTTTATTTAAAGTGTCTTACTATTTCAAATTACCTCCTAAAAAATAAACTATCACTGTTAACACAGGACTTGACCATGAGTAAGTGCCATGAGCTCCCAAAACACAACGCTCATCCAATGCTCATCATTTCATGGCTATAAATGTTTATTGACAAGAATACTGTTTTGACTGCCAGCTTTAAATCCTACATTTTATAACTTCTAACTCCCAATGAGTAGAAATATATTAATATAATTGAACACAAATTAAAATATTGCATCCTACATTTTATAACTTCTAACTCCCAATGAGTGGAAATATATTAATATAATCGAACACAAATTAAAATATTGTATCAAAGCATCCCAACAACAATCAAAGAGGGCCTCCTGCGGCCAGGAGATCACCCCTTCTGTGTGTTTCTGGCCAAAACAGATTTCAGAACACTGAAATTTTGCTTCCAAGAAGTGTGGACATAATTAAACACTGAAATGTGATGAGATGCTGCATCTGTCTACCTGAAGTAAGAACTAAGAAATGACCCTTCTTAGGGGGTCTCAAGTGTGTGTGTTGGTCCTTTGGTTGTGTCTGACTCTTTGCAGCCCCATGGACTGTAGCTCACCAGGCTCCTCTGTCCATGTGACTCCCCAGGCAAGAATACCAGAGTGGGTAGCCATTTCCTACTCCAGTGAATCTTCCCAACCCAAGGATCGAACCGTGGTCTCCTGCATTGCCGGCAGATTCTTTTCTGTTGGAGCCACAGGGAAGCCCAGACCTAAACTTTAACCCTAGTGGACCTAAGGCTGTCAGCTCTTAAATACTGGGGATTTAACCATTATTTGCTGTTTAGGGCTGGGCCCCTTGAGCCAGAGAGAAAATGATGCTACTGGCATTAATGCATTCTTGGTTGGTCCAGGCCTGGTCGAGGGGTGGAGGGTGAGTACACACCCTGACTCTCACTCCAATACCATCCCACCTTTTTAAAAAATTTATTTAATTGGAGGCTAAATACTTTATAATATTGTAGCGGTTTTTGCCATACATTAACATAACCATCCCACTCTCTGAATTACACCCACCGTATACTGTCAGCAACAGGAATAAAGCACACCAAATACACCCCACCAGAGCCACACATTCAAACCCAACAGTGCATGCAGAAACAACTTACAAACAGTAAAGCAAAACACAACCTGGGATCATAATATTTGTAGTTAGCTCGGCTGCCAACTTTATGTCAATACGTCCGTTGAGAGGCCTGCATGCCCACACTCAAATGACCCACATTCTCTGCGACAATGGAAAAGCACTGTGATTAATTTCCCCAATTTTGTCCATCAATTTTATAAGCCACTGAGTAAAATATCAAATAACGCCAGGACCCTAACCATTCAGCATCTATCAGTGTGTATGTGTCAACACCAGGCTTCCGGGAATAGGGAAAATCACCATTTCCAAAGCCGAGGCTTCAAATTAAATTACTTCCATGTTTGATTTTAAAAATGTGAATTCAGAAGCAACCCCTGGATGTGGTCTTTTCTAAGCCACTTATTTCATGGATGCAGAACCTGAGGAAGAGGAAGAATTGAGTCAATTTCCCAAGGAGACCTAGGTTTTATCTTTGGGTCGGAAAGATCCGCTGGAGAAGGGATAGTCTGCCCCCTCCAGTATTCTGGCCTGGAGAATTCCATGGACTCTACAGTCCATGGGGTCACAAAGAGTCGGACATGACTAAGCCACCTTTACTTTCACTTTGCTAAGCCACACAGCTACTCTTCCCATCACTGTGGATGCCCAGGCTCCTCCCTAGGAAAGGGTCCATCATCCACGGGCACACTGCTTCCCACCCAGCCAGAGAGCAGCCTCAAGGGTGACAGCTCAGCCCGCAGCCACGTTTCCCCAAGACTGGGGCAGAACCTGCTGCCACAACATGCGTGGTGCTCTATCCTCCACGGTTCACTCCAGTTATAGGTGGAAACGAGCTACTTAATTTCTCAGCACTTCAGCTCCTCGGCATCTGCCTTCCGCATGTTCTCACAGTTCCAGCAGTACTCAAGACAGGTTTTCATTTATTTCTAACTCAATTCTATGCTGATCTACTTAGAAGAGCCACAATCATGAGAAGTTTGTGAAACTGTTTCTATGTATATTTCAGAACAGTTATTTACAGAAAATGGTTGAAAACACTGATGCAGAGGTTGATTTTTAAAAGCCTGCCACTCTAAACAGTTGGTGGGAAGTGAATTTATACTTAACTGCATTTTGAAATAGTTTCCTTAAGATTTCAAAGAGGACAACTGGCATTCATGTACCCAGAGCCACAGAGTATCATCTGGGGAATAAAAAAGCACATGAATTATCTTCAGACAATAATCTCTTAGCTGACAGCAGAGCATCAACCAGCAAACACCCTTCGCCTGGGAGGGGTAGATCCTGCTGCTGGATGATACAGATAACCAAACGGTGCTGCTCCATCTCGGGCCTGATCAGCACATGCTCACCAGGCCAGCATCACAAACACTGCTGCATTCAGGCTGCCAGATTCATTTCCTGCAATTTTCTGAATAATTCCCCAGCTTGTTTGGAATTCTTATTTAGTTTGCAGAAGTCCTGTTGAGAATAAAGCTGATCAAGTATTTGTGAGTCTACTTGTTAACTTATTCTTTCACCAATATCCACAAAGCAACAAAAGCTCTGGGGGCTGTGGACACAAGAAATATTTGCTTTTTTTAAAAAGTGTCCAAAGCAGATTTAGAGTTAAAGGCTTCAAACTTCTTACACAAGTATTCAGCACTTCTACTGCACAAGTGAACAGAGAAGAACTCAAATTCAAAGCTATAACTGTAAGAGAATAAGAGAAATGAATTGTGGTTTAGTGTTCAATTTTTTTCTTTTCTCTTACAAATTAATTCTGAGTGTAAAGAACACTCTGGTTAGAAGTGTTGCCTCCAAGAGAGCAAGTTGACCTGAGAATTGTAGAAATTCTGGTCCACATCCACACAAGTAAGAGCAGATGGCCTATTTTCTCTTCTTAATTATCTATGCATTAACTAAACATGAGAAAGAAAACCTTTAAACAGCAAATAAGAAAAAAATTAACAAGCTACAAAGTTAATACAAAATATAGAAACAAAGAGATAAAATGCATTTTGCAGATAATACAAGGAGCCATGTGAAGGAGCTGAGATTCTACTGACAAACTAAGACAGCGGCCGGGACACCTGGATGTTAACGATGAAAACCCAGCAGCGTCCGTACCCTAGAGGAGACCAGCCAGAATAGACAGGGAAGTTTTTAAAATCCTACTCACAACAGCATCTGAAACTGCAGGTGCTTTTCCAAGTATAAATCTTAATCAAGGATGTCCAAAATCTGAGTAGGGAAGTTAAAAATATTATTTAGAACATAAAAGAAATCCTGAATATATGGAAACATACACTGTACATGTAATGGAGAAGATTAAATATAGTAAAGCTATAAGTTCTCCATCAAATAGTCTATAAATTCAAACTGATTTGAATTGACATCTCAATAGTGTTTTGAAAAACTTGGTAAGTAGTTTCCACATGGAAAAAGTAAGAGATCTAGAATAATTAAATTATTTTAAAAACTGTGTAGACTTACTCTACCAAGTATTTTATACTTTAAGGGCATAACCATTAAGAAGATGAATTATTGCCAAAAGGCTTACTAAATAGACTACAGAAACAAAATAGAAAGCCCTGGAGTAGACCTATACTCATGTGGGAACTTGACATGTAACAGTGATGTAGTTCATACTGATAAAAAGTTGACTGAATTGGAATAACAGACTATTTCTACTGAAAACTAAAATCAGATTCCTGTCTCACCCCAAACCCCACTCCAGCTCTGAGCAAATTATATAACAGCAAAAGGCAAAGTTTAAAGCCTTAAGAAGAAATAACTGGCATCTTTTATGATATGTAATGTGCAGAAGGTATTCTAAACAAAATTTAAAAACAAAAGCTGCAAAACAGAAAAAAAGTAGACTTAAAAGTTAACTAAAATTAACATTTTAAAACATATGCACAATAGACACCACACACAGATTACAAAAGAAATCACGGTTGACAAAGGATTCAGTTCAGTTCAGTAGCTCAGTTGTGTCCAACTCTTTGTGACACCCTTTGGCCTGCAGCATGCCAGGCCTCCCCGTCCATCACCAGCTTGAGCTTGCTCAAATGCATGTCCATCGAGTCGGTGATACCATCCAGCCATCTTATCCTCTGTTGTCCCCTTTCCCTCCTGCCTTCAATCTTTCCCAGCATCAGGGTCTTTTCCAATGAGTCAGTTCTTTACATCAAGCAGCCAAAGTATTGGAGTTTCAGCTTCAGCATCAGTCCTTCTAATGAATATTCAGGGCTGATTTTCTTTAGGATTGACTGGTTTGATCTCCTTGCTGTTCAAGGGACTATCAAGAGTCTTCTCCAACACCACAGTTCAAAGGATCAGTATCTCAAATATGTTAAGAACATAAATCAATAAGAAAAGACAAATAAACCAATAGAAAAATGAGCCAAGGATATGAAGAGATGATCAACAGAAAAGGAAACACACAAATTCAGTAAACCTTAGGAAAGTCTGTTCAGTCTCATTAGTGACCAAAGATTCACAAACAAACAGAAAAACATAAAAACACAGCCTTCAAATGCCAAAAACTAGAAGTCTTACAATACCGATTGCTGAATGAGAAGGGGAACTGACAGAATTTTCACAGGCTGATATGGCAGTAAACCATGCTTTATATCAAACTGAAAATAAAGTCAAGCTGAAGATCATCTTCCCCTACGACTCAGAGATTCCACTTCAGGGAAAATCCTAGAGCAGGTTCTCACACTCTGGCTTGGATCAGAATCATTGGGAGTGTTTTCAGAAAGCCAGATTTCTGGACCTCAAAACGGCAATTTCTTGTCCAGGAGGTCTGAGGCAGGGCCCAGGAATTTGCATTTCCAGCAAGTTTCCGTGTGGTGCTGAGCTGCTGGGCCTGGGATCCCACTTTGAGAACCACTGCTACACGGACTGCTGCTCTTGCACCCAAGGAGATGTGGGAATTCATCACAACCAAGGTCTAACACCAAAAACTGGATGCAACCCAGGAGCCCACCAGCCTGAGGAAGGGTAAACCGGGTCTTTGCAACACTGCACTACATACCTGCAAACAACTCTACATGTTATTATTTACAGTGGGAACAGAGAAATGGTCTGTGACAGAAACACGCCTGGGATGCCATGAGCCACACACTGGGAAGACTGGTTCAGGTTGGGGACGGGGTGCCAGAAGTGAGGGGAGGATGCAGAAGCCTCGAGGAATCACATCCTTAAGGCTTTACTTTTGGAAGATGGAAAGTATGAGGCATATTCAACTTGATGTTAAGATTCAATAAACCTGAGGAGTGATGGTGATGAGTTCACGTGGTTCTCTATTCATAGGTGTGTACTTGGAATAGTTTTTAATAAAGTGAAGAAAATCATATCTCAATATGAACTGCTTATAAGAATCAACTGCACTTAGTAAACAAAATTAAATCTGAAGTCCAGACACAAACACGTGGCTTTGCAGCTAAGGGGGCTTTTCAACCACTGAGTCTCCAATGTGGTCCACAGTCAGGTGGGCACCTATTATCTGCTGGGCACGTGAGAACCTGGCCCTCCAGGAGCTTAGAGGGAAAGGCAGTCCAGTGACCCTCTCCATAAGGGCCACTGGCTGTGTCGTGAGGGAGAAGACGAAGGTCAGCAAGGACTGAGGGCACTTACAAAGGTGGGTTTTTAGTGAATCTCACGAAGAAGAGAGATCTCTCAGGTAAGAAGTGAGGAGCAGTCACTCCCTACAGGAGGGCACATGTGCCAGGGGTTCAGCAAAGGATGGGCTGGCCACTTGGAGGCCAAGTTCTGACACAGGATCATTAAAGCAGAAAATGGCATGCAACAGAGGAAACTGAGCCCTGAGGAGAGTCCATTAAGCGGCTCATTATTCTCCCTTCCTCAGGCCAATGACCAAGTCTCCCTGACGACACTCTTCCTCTTACACTATACCCAGAAACTCATCACTAAGCTGCCCCTGCTGTGAAGGTGCCCCGCCCCCTCCCCTGGTCTCTCTGCCCACACTTGCCCCAAACCACCCCTGCTCCCCTGGACAGCCAGAGGCTGTAGCCTCCAGTGCACACAGATGGCCTAGGGAGGCTGTGGACCGCACACCAGCCCGTGCTCCCTGCCCATACCCAGAGGCCGCCAACAGGACACCAGGCCCCGTGTCCTTCCCGAGGCTGGAGGCCTGCTCTCTGTCTGCATCCCGCGGGGCCCTGTGGGCTCCTCTGTCTGACAGGAGCTCTCCTGCCCCCACGGGCCTCCGGGTGACGAGGTGGCCACTGCACCCACAGCCACATGCCCAGTAGCCTCCCCTGCTCTGGCTTCCTACTCTTTACAGAAATTACACATTTGTATAATATCTCTTCCACATCCTTCCCCTGGCAGTCACAAGTTCCTTCTCCAAGTTCAACACCTAGACTTTAGGTCACTGCGCACCCATCAAGACACATATCTGGGACACGCCAGTGACAAAGAAACATTTGTGGGATAAATGAACAAATGCACACTTACCATGTTTGCATATTTTGCAAAGAAATAAAACAGAAAATGGTTAAGTACAAACTGACAGGGGAGGACTGGAAGTGGACAGAAGGACACTTGCTGACCGCACCTCAGTCAGTGTGTGCTCAGGCAGGGCTCCACTGGTATCCCGAGGAACACAGGCCATCCTGGGCTCACTACAAACCTCAGCACGCCAACGTTCACCTGGTAACACAGCAAACATGCTTCACATACACTCACACACAAATATACACACAAGATACACATATATGAATAATGCAAAGAAACAGAGGAAAAGAATAGGATGGGAAAGACTTAGGGATGTCTTCAAGAAAATTGGACATATCAAGAAAGATGGGCACAAAAAAGGACAGAAACAGTAAGGATTTAACAGAAGCAGAAGAGATTAAGAAGAGGTGGTAAGAATACACAGAAGAACTGTATAAAAAAGGTCTTAATACCCAGATAATCATGAAGGTGTGGTCATTTACCTCGAGCCAGACATTCTGGAGTGTGAAGTTACGTGGGCCTTAAGAAGCATTACTGTGAACAAAGCTACTAGTGGGGACAGAATTTCAGCAGAGCTATTTAAAATCCTAAAAGATGATCCTGTTAAGTACAGCACTCAATATGTCAGCAAAATTAGAAAACTCAGCAGTGGCCACAGGACTAGAAAAGGTCAGTTTAGTTTTCATTCTAATCCCCAAAAAAGGGCAATGCCTAAGGATGTTCAAACGACCATACAATGGCGCTCATTTCACATGCTAGCAAGGTTATGCTCAAAATCCATCAAAACGCTTCAGCAGGACACAAACCAAGAAATTCCAAATGTACAAGCCAGGTTTCAAAGAGACAGAGGAATCAGAGATCAAATTGCCAACATTCTTTGGGTCATGGAGAAAGCAAGGAAATCCCAGAAAAGCATCTACTTCTGCTTCACTGACTATGCAAAAGCCATTGACTATGGATCACAAAAAACTATGGAAAACTCTTAAAAAGAGTTGGGAGTTCCAGACTACCTTACCTGTCTCGTGACAAACCCGTATAAAGGACAAGAAGCAAGGGTTACAACCAGACANACATGAATTATCTTCAGACAATAATCTCTTAGCTGACAGCAGAGCATCAACCAGCAAACACCCTTCGCCTGGGAGGGGTAGATCCTGCTGCTGGATGATACAGATAACCAAACGGTGCTGCTCCATCTCGGGCCTGATCAGCACATGCTCACCAGGCCAGCATCACAAACACTGCTGCATTCAGGCTGCCAGATTCATTTCCTGCAATTTTCTGAATAATTCCCCAGCTTGTTTGGAATTCTTATTTAGTTTGCAGAAGTCCTGTTGAGAATAAAGCTGATCAAGTATTTGTGAGTCTACTTGTTAACTTATTCTTTCACCAATATCCACAAAGCAACAAAAGCTCTGGGGGCTGTGGACACAAGAAATATTTGCTTTTTTTAAAAAGTGTCCAAAGCAGATTTAGAGTTAAAGGCTTCAAACTTCTTACACAAGTATTCAGCACTTCTACTGCACAAGTGAACAGAGAAGAACTCAAATTCAAAGCTATAACTGTGAGAGAATAAGAGAAATGAATTGTGGTTTAGTGTTCAATTTTTTTCTTTTCTCTTACAAATTAATTCTGAGTGTAAAGAACACTCTGGTTAGAAGTGTTGCCTCCAAGAGAGCAAGTTGACCTGAGAATTGTAGAAATTCTGGTCCACATCCACACAAGTAAGAGCAGATGGCCTATTTTCTCTTCTTAATTATCTATGCATTAACTAAACATGAGAAAGAAAACCTTTAAACAGCAAATAAGAAAAAAATTAACAAGCTACAAAGTTAATACAAAATATAGAAACAAAGAGATAAAATGCATTTTGCAGATAATACAAGGAGCCATGTGAAGGAGCTGAGATTCTACTGACAAACTAAGACAGCGGCCGGGACACCTGGATGTTAACGATGAAAACCCAGCAGCGTCCGTACCCTAGAGGAGACCAGCCAGAATAGACAGGGAAGTTTTTAAAATCCTACTCACAACAGCATCTGAAACTGCAGGTGCTTTTCCAAGTATAAATCTTAATCAAGGATGTCCAAAATCTGAGTAGGGAAGTTAAAAATATTATTTAGAACATAAAAGAAATCCTGAATATATGGAAACATACACTGTACATGTAATGGAGAAGATTAAATATAGTAAAGCTATAAGTTCTCCATCAAATAGTCTATAAATTCAAACTGATTTGAATTGACATCTCAATAGTGTTTTGAAAAACTTGGTAAGTAGTTTCCACATGGAAAAAGTAAGAGATCTAGAATAATTAAATTATTTTAAAAACTGTGTAGACTTACTCTACCAAGTATTTTATACTTTAAGGGCATAACCATTAAGAAGATGAATTATTGCCAAAAGGCTTACTAAATAGACTACAGAAACAAAATAGAAAGCCCTGGAGTAGACCTATACTCATGTGGGAACTTGACATGTAACAGTGATGTAGTTCATACTGATAAAAAGTTGACTGAATTGGAATAACAGA
Organism: Neotragus moschatus; assembly: GCA_006410615.1. Lineage (NCBI taxonomy): Eukaryota > Metazoa > Chordata > Mammalia > Artiodactyla > Bovidae > Neotragus > Neotragus moschatus. The sequence goes on along the minus strand of SJYA01005905.1, from coordinate 23,770 downwards.
CTATTTCTACTGAAAACTAAAATCAGATTCCTGTCTCACCCCAAACCCCACTCCAGCTCTGAGCAAATTATATAACAGCAAAAGGCAAAGTTTAAAGCCTTAAGAAGAAATAACTGGCATCTTTTATGATATGTAATGTGCAGAAGGTATTCTAAACAAAATTTAAAAACAAAAGCTGCAAAACAGAAAAAAAGTAGACTTAAAAGTTAACTAAAATTAACATTTTAAAACATATGCACAATAGACACCACACACAGATTACAAAAGAAATCACGGTTGACAAAGGATTCAGTTCAGTTCAGTAGCTCAGTTGTGTCCAACTCTTTGTGACACCCTTTGGCCTGCAGCATGCCAGGCCTCCCCGTCCATCACCAGCTTGAGCTTGCTCAAATGCATGTCCATCGAGTCGGTGATACCATCCAGCCATCTTATCCTCTGTTGTCCCCTTTCCCTCCTGCCTTCAATCTTTCCCAGCATCAGGGTCTTTTCCAATGAGTCAGTTCTTTACATCAAGCAGCCAAAGTATTGGAGTTTCAGCTTCAGCATCAGTCCTTCTAATGAATATTCAGGGCTGATTTTCTTTAGGATTGACTGGTTTGATCTCCTTGCTGTTCAAGGGACTATCAAGAGTCTTCTCCAACACCACAGTTCAAAGGATCAGTATCTCAAATATGTTAAGAACATAAATCAATAAGAAAAGACAAATAAACCAATAGAAAAATGAGCCAAGGATATGAAGAGATGATCAACAGAAAAGGAAACACACAAATTCAGTAAACCTTAGGAAAGTCTGTTCAGTCTCATTAGTGACCAAAGATTCGCAAACGAACAGAAAAACATAAAAACACAGCCTTCAAATGCCAAAAACTAGAAGTCTTACAATACCGATTGCTGAATGAGAAGGGGAACTGACAGAATTTTCACAGGCTGATATGGCAGTAAACCATGCTTTATATCAAACTGAAAATAAAGTCAAGCTGAAGATCATCTTCCCCTACGACTCAGAGATTCCACTTCAGGGAAAATCCTAGAGCAGGTTCTCACACTCTGGCTTGGATCAGAATCATTGGGAGTGTTTTCAGAAAGCCAGATTTCTGGACCTCAAAACCGCAATTTCTTGTCCAGGAGGTCTGAGGCAGGGCCCAGGAATTTGCATTTCCAGCAAGTTTCCGTGTGGTGCTGAGCTGCTGGGCCTGGGATCCCACTTTGAGAACCACTGCTACACGGACTGCTGCTCTTGCACCCAAGGAGATGTGGGAATTCACCACAACCAAGGTCTAACACCAAAAACTGGATGCAACCCAGGAGCCCACCAGCCTGAGGAAGGGTAAACCGGGTCTTTGCAACACTGCACTACATACCTGCAAACAACTCTACATGTTATTATTTACAGTGGGAACAGAGAAATGGTCTGTGACAGAAACACGCCTGGGATGCCATGAGCCACACACTGGGAAGACTGGTTCAGGTTGGGGACGGGGTGCCAGAAGTGAGGGGAGGATGCAGAAGCCTCGAGGAATCACATCCTTAAGGCTTTACTTTTGGAAGATGGAAAGTATGAGGCATATTCAACTTGATGTTAAGATTCAATAAACCTGAGGAGTGATGGTGATGAGTTCACATGGTTCTCTATTCATAGGTGTGTACTTGGAATAGTTTTTAATAAAGTGAAGAAAATCATATCTCAATATGAACTGCTTATAAGAATCAACTGCACTTAGTAAACAAAATTAAATCTGAAGTCCAGACACAAACACGTGGCTTTGCAGCTAAGGGGGCTTTTCAACCAGAGTCTCCAATGTGGTCCACAGTCAGGTGGGCACCTATTATCTGCTGGGCACGTGAGAACCTGGCCCTCCAGGAGCTTAGAGGGAAAGGCAGTCCAGTGACCCTCTCCATAAGGGCCACTGGCTGTGTCGTGAGGGAGAAGACGAAGGTCAGCAAGGACTGAGGGCACTTACAAAGGTGGGTTTTTAGTGAATCTCACGAAGAAGAGAGATCTCTCAGGTAAGAAGTGAGGAGCAGTCACTCCCTACAGGAGGGCACATGTGCCAGGGGTTCAGCAAAGGATGGGCTGGCCACTTGGAGGCCAAGTTCTGACACAGGATCATTAAAGCAGAAAATGGCATGCAACAGAGGAAACTGAGCCCTGAGGAGAGTCCATTAAGCGGCTCATTATTCTCCCTTCCTCAGGCCAATGACCAAGTCTCCCTGACGACACTCTTCCTCTTACACTATACCCAGAAACTCATCACTAAGCTGCCCCTGCTGTGAAGGTGCCCCGCCCCCTCCCCTGGTCTCTCTGCCCACACTTGCCCCAAACCACCCCTGCTCCCCTGGACAGCCAGAGGCTGTAGCCTCCAGTGCACACAGATGGCCTAGGGAGGCTGTGGACCGCACACCAGCCCGTGCTCCCTGCCCATACCCAGAGGCCGCCAACAGGACACCAGGCCCCGTGTCCTTCCCGAGGCTGGAGGCCTGCTCTCTGTCTGCATCCCGCGGGGCCCTGTGGGCTCCTCTGTCTGACAGGAGCTCTCCTGCCCCCACGGGCCTCCGGGTGACGAGGTGGCCACTGCACCCACAGCCACATGCCCAGTAGCCTCCCCTGCTCTGGCTTCCTACTCTTTACAGAAATTACACATTTGTATAATATCTCTTCCACATCCTTCCCCTGGCAGTCACAAATTCCTTCTCCAAGTTCAACACCTAGACTTTAGGTCACTGCGTACCCATCAAGACACATATCTGGGACACGCCAGTGACAAAGAAACATTTGTGGGATAAATGAACAAATGCACACTTACCATGTTTGCATATTTTGCAAAGAAATAAAACAGAAAATGGTTAAGTACAAACTGACAGGGGAGGACTGGAAGTGGACAGAAGGACACTTGCTGACCGCACCTCAGTCAGTGTGTGCTCAGGCAGGGCTCCACTGGTATCCCGAGGAACACAGGCCATCCTGGGCTCACTACAAACCTCAGCACGCCAACGTTCACCTGGTAACACAGCAAACATGCTTCACATACACTCACACACAAATATACACACAAGATACACATATATGAATAATGCAAAGAAACAGAGGAAAAGAATAGGATGGGAAAGACTTAGGGATGTCTTCAAGAAAATTGGACATATCAAGAAAGATGGGCACAAAAAAGGACAGAAACAGTAAGGATTTAACAGAAGCAGAAGAGATTAAGAAGAGGTGGTAAGAATACACAGAAGAACTGTATAAAAAAGGTCTTAATACCCAGATAATCATGAAGGTGTGGTCATTTACCTCGAGCCAGACATTCTGGAGTGTGAAGTTACGTGGGCCTTAAGAAGCATTACTATGAACAAAGCTACTAGTGGGGACAGAATTTCAGCAGAGCTATTTAAAATCCTAAAAGATGATCCTGTTAAGTACAGCACTCAATATGTCAGCAAAATTAGAAAACTCAGCAGTGGCCACAGGACTAGAAAAGGTCAGTTTAGTTTTCATTCTAATCCCCAAAAAAGGGCAATGCCTAAGGATGTTCAAACGACCATACAATGGCGCTCATTTCACATGCTAGCAAGGTTATGCTCAAAATCCATCAAAACGCTTCAGCAGGACACGAACCAAGAAATTCCAAATGTACAAGCCAGGTTTCAAAGAGACAGAGGAATCAGAGATCAAATTGCCAACATTCTTTGGGTCATGGAGAAAGCAAGGAAATCCCAGAAAAGCATCTACTTCTGCTTCACTGACTATGCAAAAGCCATTGACTATGGATCACAAAAAACTATGGAAAACTCTTAAAAAGAGTTGGGAGTTCCAGACTACCTTACCTGTCTCGTGACAAACCCGTATAAAGGACAAGAAGCAAGGGTTACAACCAGACATGGAACAAGTGTGGTTCAAAAATGGGAGAGGAGTATGACAAGGCAGTATACTGTTATCCTACTTATTTAACTTATATGCAAAGTATATCATGAGAAATATCAGACTGGGTGAATCACAAGCTGGAATCAAGACTGCCAGGAGAAATATCAACAACTTCAGATATGCACATGAAACCACTCTAGTGGCAGAAAGTGAAAACGAACTAAAGAGCCTCTTGATGATGGTAAAGAGGAGACCGAAAAAGCTGAGCTAAAACGCAACATGATAAAAACTAAGATCCTGGCATCTGGTCCCATTACTTCATGAAAAGTAGAAGGGAAAAGGTGAAAGCAGTATAGATTTTATTTTCTTGGGTTCCAAAATCATTGTGGATGGTGACTATAGCCATGAAATTAAAAGCCACTTGCTCCGAAGGCTATGACAAACCTTGACAGTGTATTAAAAAGCAGACATTAACTTTGCCAAAAAAGGTCTGTACAGTCAGGCTACGGTTGTTCCAGTAGTCATGTACATGTGAGAATTGGACCATAAAGAAGGCTGAGCACCAGAGAATTGATGCTTTCAAACTGTGGTGCTGGAGAAGCTCTTGAGAATCCCATGGACAGCAAGGAGATCAAACTAGTCAATACTAAAGGAAATCAACCCTGAATACTCATTAGAAAGTCTGTTCCTGAAACTGATGTACCAATACTTTGGCCATCTGATACAAAGAGCCAACTCACTGGAAAAGACTCTGATGCTGGAAAAGATTGAAGGCAAAAGGAAAAGAGGGCAGCAGAAGATGAGATGGTTAGGAAGCATCACCAACTCAATGGACATGAATTTGAGCAAACTTTGGGAGATGGTGAAGGACAGGGAAGCTTGGTGTGCTGCAGTCCATGGGGTCGCAAAGAGTCAGACACAACAGCAACTGAACAACAGCAACACATGTATTATGTCAAATCATTAAAACATTAGCTGCCCTATTCTAAAACATTTTTATTAAATATTTATCTTAACCTTTCTGTGAGACACCAAAAAAACCTGAAAAGTAAATTATGAGGTTTTTTTCCCTAAAAAGTATTTTAACTTTGACCAGCCACCTCAGAAAAGGACAGAAAAGGGCTCTGGCCCCATTTTCCTGCAAAATGACGCAGATCTCTGGGAACTGTCACGGGCTCTCTGCAGAACTGCTGGCATTGCTCTGGGGAACCCAGGCAGGTTTATGTGGATGGTGTGCATGAGAAGCTGGGTAGAAGCAGACGGTGTGTGGGAAACAAGAAGCATACAGCAGAGCTGGGCGTGGTGACCACCTGCTCTCCACTGTCTCTTAACCAGGGCATCCCAGGAGCAAGGGGCCCAGACCCGCCCCCATCTCCCACTGCCTCTCAGACTTTACCTCTACTGAGACTTACTAGAAGACAGTGGCTCCATATTATGATACAAACAAAAAATCACCAAAAGCAAAGAATACCAAAAAGCAAGAATAACCTTAAAGGTGCCAGGGGCTAAAATGACAGAGAGCCAGCAGGAAGTGGAAAGGTTGTGACCATCACAGTCAGTAGTAGCAGTAATAGTAATAATAATATTAGCAGCAAGGGAAATGGAGTGAGTCAGATTGGTACAAAAGTCTGAGTTCATAATAAAATGCAGGTAAAAAGAATGAATATAAAGTGTTTTGAGACAAATACAACACAAATACAAGACAAATTCCAGCAACACAAGAGAAGCATCTACACATGGACATCACCAGATGGCCAACACCGAAATCAGAATGATTATATTCTTTGCAGCCAAAGATGAAGAAGCTTTATATAGTAAGCAAAAACAAGACTGGGAGCTGACTGTGGCTCAGATCATGAATTCCTTATTGCCAAATTCAGACTTAAATTGACGAAAGTGGGGAAAACTACTAGACCATTCAGGTATGACCTAAATCAAATCACTTATGACTATACAGTGGAAGTAAGAAATAGATTTAAGGGACAAGATCTGATAGACAGTGCCTGATGAACTATGAATGGAGGTTTGTGACACTGTACAGGAGACAGGGAGCAAGACCATCCCCAAGAAAAAGAAGAGCAGAAAAGCAAAATGGCTGCCTGAGGAGGCCTTACAAATAACTGTGAAAAGAAGAGAAGCAAAAAGCAAAAGGGAAAAGGAAAGATACAAGCATCTGAATGCAGAGTTCCAAAAAATAGCAAGGAGAGATAAGAAAGCCTTCCTCAGCGATCAGTGCAAAGAAATAGAGGAAAACAACAGAATGGGAAAGCCTAGAGATCTCTTCAAGAAAATTAGAGATACCAAGGGAACATTTCATGCAAAGGCTCAATAAAGGACAGAAATGGTATGGACCTAACAGAAGCAGAAGATACTAAGAAGCATCAAGAATACACAGAACTATATAAAAAAGATCTTTACGACCCAGATAATCATGATGGTATGATTACTCACCTTGAACCAGACATCCTAGAATGTGAAGTAAAGTGGGCCTTAGGAAGCATCACTACAAACAAAGTTAGTGGTGGTGATGGAATTCCAGTTGAGCTATTTCAAATCCTAAAAGATGATGCTGTGAAAGTGCTGCACTCAATATGTCAGCAAATGTGGAAAACCCAGCAGTGGCCAAAGGACTGGAAAAGGTGAGTTTTCACTTCAATCTCTAAGAAAGGCAATGCCAAAGAATGCTCAAACTACAGCACAATTGCATTCAACTCACACACTAGCAAAGTAATGCTCAAAATTCTCCAAGCCAGGCTTCAGCAATACGTCAACTGTGAACTTCCAGACAGCAATACGTCAACTGTGAATTTCCAGATGTTCAAGCTGGTTTTAGAAAAGGCAGAGGAACAGAGATCAAATTGCCAACATCCACTGAATCATGGAAAAAGGAAGAGAGTTCCGGAAAAAACATCTATTTCTGCTTCATTGACTATGCCAAAGCCTCTGGCTGTGTGAATCACAATAAACTGTGGAAAATTCTGAGAGAAATGGGAGTACCAGACCACCTGACCTGCCTCTTGAGAAACCTGTATGCAGGCCAGGAAGCAACAATTAGAACTGGACATGGAACAACAGACTGGTTCCAAATAGGAAAAGGAGTATGTCAAGGCTGTATATTGTCATCCTGCTTATTTAACTTATATGCAGAGTACATCATGAGAAACGCTGGGCTGTATGAAGCACAAGTTGGAATCAAGATTGCCAGGAGAAATATTAATAACCTCAGATATGCAGATGACACTACCTTTATGGCAGAAAGTGAAGAAGAACTAAAGAGCCTCTTGATGAAAGTGAAAGAGGAGAGGGAAAAAGTTGGCTTAAAGCTCAACATTCAGAAAACTAAGATTATAGTATCTGGTCCCATCACTTCATGGGAAATAGATGGGGAAACAGTGGCTGACTTTATTTTTTTGTGCTTCCAAATCACTGCAGATGGTGACTGCAGCCATGAAATTAAAAGACACTTAGTCCTTGGAAGGAAAATTATGACCAACCTAGACAGCATATTGAAAAGCAAAGACATTACTTTGTCAACAAAGGTTCATCTATTCAGAGCTATGGTTTTTCCAGTAGTCATGTATGGGTGTGAGAGTTGGACTGTAAAGAAAGGTGAGCATTGAAGAATTGATGCTTTTGAACTGTGGTGTTGGAGAAGACACTTGAGAGTCCCTTGGACTGCAAGGAGATCCAACCAGTCCATCCTAAAGGAGATCAGTCCTAGGTGTTCATTGGAAGGACTGATGTTGAAGCTGAAACTCCAATACTTTGGCCACCTGATGTGAAAAGCAGACTCATCTGAAAAGACCCTAATGCTGGGAAAGATTGAGGGCAGGAGGACAAGGGGAGGAAAAAGGATGGGATGGTTGGATGGCATCACCAACTGAATGGACATGAGTTTGGGTAACCTCCGGGAGTTGGTGATGGACAGGGAGGCCTGGTGCACTGCAGTCCATGGGGTCACAGAGTCAGACACAACTGAGTGACTAAACTGAACGAAACTGAAGACAAATACACAAAAGTATCAAGAAAAAGATATAAATATCTACTTGTTGATTCTAATACATAGAAACAAATATGTGTAAGTGATAATAACTTGTTTCCTCTGCTGAGCACTGGTCTGTTTGTAAAGTATACTTAAGTTCCTTAATCCCTCTTTGAAAACAGAAAAGTAAATAATAGTCTGAGTGAGACAAATAAGATTCTGAAAAAGCAGGACTAGACAAGAACAGAGAGGATCAACCAGCAGTAGGTCGCACACCGTCAACAGGGAGAAAGGCCTCAAAAGTTTACTGGGTACCAGTTGTCAAAAAGAAGAAGGTTTAATCCAAAATGATAAATTAGTCAAACTCCAAAGAGCAGAGGGAATCACACAGACCCAACTCCTGTGCAAATAGTCTTCTTATTTATAATGCAAGATTTTAAAGCAATACATACATTTTTAGTAATAATGACAGAGTAGGTCAATATGCCATACGGAATACAGGATGAACAAACCTTTTAAAAAATAACAAATTCCTAGAAATAAAACCAAGTTTTCAAAAATCTAAAACCACATAAAAATAGGAACATAAGGATCTAAAGACACACATAATTTGATTGTACAGAAGGGACGCTGCTGAATAACAACAGTTTGCTTCTGAACTGTCCTGATTCCCTACTCAACCAAAAACCAACAACCCAACACTCGTAAAGGAGCTTGAGGGTAACAAACATTTTCTCTAGGGTCTACAAAGACTAGTGAAATTAAAACTCAAATGTTCTGCTCTGATTGGGTCCCCCTCGAGTTTTTATCTCTTAGACTTGTCCACACTGAACTTCCAGCAATTTCTCAGCTGCAGTTCAGCCTTCCCAGGGAGGTTTCTACTCCAGGAAATTGTGATCCTTTATATCTCTAATTTGGGGGACAGTGATTTGTTCTGTGGCCTCTCTTCTCTGATGAATCTAAGAACCATTGCTCAGTTTTTTACTTGTTAGGATGAAGTGGTGACTTACAGGGTCTTCACATGCCTGACTGTAAACCAGGAGTCCTAAATCTACAAACTTTTTTCTTTTCTCATATTTAATTTTGTAATAGGATTTTATTAGTCTCATAAAATTAGTTAGCTATTCCCGCATCTTTCCTTCCCTTCCATTTGAAGGGAGAAATATTCACTCCTTAAATGTTTGATAAAAGTTGCCTGCAAAACAATATGCACCTGGAAGGTGGATATCTTATGATGTTTAACAACATTTCTTCACGTTATATTTCTATATAACTCAAATTATTTGGTATTTTAGTTCTCGGAATTCAATCAAAGTAATTTTAAAAAAACAATTTTTGGTATCTCAGAAAATAAAATAAAACTCTAATGTTCTAAAAGATCTAGGGCATAAATTCCAAAATTACAACAAGTTACAAAACTAGAATACTTAAGAAGTATGAGAACTTCCTTAAGATATCTAATTGTAAATGAAACATTCACAACATCTCATAATATAAGGGTTCTTTTTTTTACTAGTTTTATAATCATTGCAGTATTTTTCTCTGTAACTATGAGAATTTGCTTTGTGAGAACAGTGAATTATATTAACTGTGGATAAATGGTGCAACACTTCTTAAATTGGTATTTTTAATACAATTTACAAAACTTTTCTTTGTTAAATTCATAATGCATTAGTTAATCATGTATATAACATGCAAAATATATAAGGAAAGGTCAATTTTAATGCTAAAATAAAAGTTACTTAATAAATGCATAAAATTGAGTATTAAAATAAAAATTGGGTCAATAGTCCTCTCTCAAACAAAAACTCCCTGCAAAATGAGAGTCCATGAAGACCAAAGAGTGTGGCTAGGTAGACACTCTAATTACATCTACACCAGAAACAGACATTCAGAACAAAACAGCTGCAAAAATCTTTTTAAAAGATTGGGCTGAAAAAATGTATTTTAAAAGCATGTGAATCATACGCAATAAATAAATAAATCTCACAGTATTCCTCACATCTTACATAAAAACTAGTCAAAAATAGCTAAGAGACTTTAATATAAAACTTTAAACAATTTTTGGCAAAAGTCATAGGTCAAAATCTCTGTGGCTTTGGGACAGGCAAAGAGTTCTTAGACATAACTCCAAAAGCACAAATCATAAAAAAAATTATAAACTGCACATATTAAAATTAAAACACTCTGTCGTTCAAAAGAAACTGTTAAGAAAAAAAGATAACACACAACTGGGAGAATATATTTCTAAATCATAAATATATTATGAAAAAAGACTTATGCCCAGAATACACAAGGAAATCTCAAAATAACACATTAAAATACAAACAACCTATTTTTTTTAAAGTGGGCAAATACATTAACAGACCCTTCATCTAAGAGTAAAGATGAAAAGCAAGCATGTGAAAAGAGGCTCAGTGTCATTAGTTATTGGGGAAATTCAATTAAAATCTCAACAGAAATGTAACCACCCACTGTTAGAAGAGTTGGGAGAACCAGCCAGACTTAGAAGCACCAGAGCCACAGGGACACAGAGCTACAGGGACTAAGAGCCACAGGGACCCAGAGCCACAGGGACCAGGAGCTATGGGGACCCAGATCCAAAGGGACCAGGAGCTATGGGGATGCAATCGAGCCAGGGGGACACAGAGCTACAGGGACAAAGAACCATGGAACCCAGAGCCACAGGGACCAGGAGCTATGGGGACTCAGAGCCACAGGGAACAGGAGCTATGGGGACCCAGAGCCACAGGGACCAGGAGCTATGGGGACTCAGAGCCACAGGGAACAGGAGCTATGGGGACCTAGAGCCACAGGGACACAGAGCTACAGGGACCAGGAGGCATGGGGACACAGAGCTATGGGGACACACAGCCACAGGAACAAAGAGCCATGGGTACCCGGAGCCACAGGGACCCGGAGCCACAGCAACACAGAGCCACGGGGACCCAGAGCCACAGGGACCCAGAGCCAATGGGGACCAGAGTCACAGAGACCAGGACCTATGGGGACCCAGAGCCACAGAGACTCGGAGCCTTGGGGACACAGAGCAACAGGGACACAGAGCCATGGGGACCAGGAGCCATGGGGACACAGAGCTATGGGGAGACACAGCCACAGGGATCCAGAGCCACAAGAACAAAGAGCCATGTGTACCTAGAGCCACAGGGACCTGGAGCCATGGGGACACAGAGCTACGGGGACACAGAGTCACAGGGACCCAGAGCCACAGGGACAAAGAGCCACAGGGACCCAGAGCCACAGGGACCAGGAGCTATGGGGCCTCAGAGCCACAAAGACTCAGAGCCATGGGGATACAGAGCCACGGGGACCAGGAGCCATGGGGACACAGAGCTATGGGGACACAGAGCCACAGGGACCCGGAGCCACAAAGACCTGGAGCCACGGGGACCCATATCTATGGAGACACAGAGCCACGGGACACAGAGCCACAGAGACCCAGAGCTATAGGGACACAGAGCCACAGGGATTCGGAGCCATGGGAACTCAGAGCCACAGAGACCCAGAGCCACAGGGACCCAGAGCCATGGGGACCCAGAGATATGGGGACACAGAGTCATGGGGACACGGAGCCATGGGGACCCAGAGCTACGGGGAGACAGAGCCACAGGGCCCCTCATGCTCTAGGGGAGGCAGCACATAGGGAAAGGGTTTGGCTGTTTTCAGAGAAGCTCACACACTCTTTTCCCTCAAGCCACCATCCCCATCTTGATCCTGAAATGAAACCCTCCAGGAGAAACGAGGTTCACATAAAAACAATCACAGGACATCCAGGGCAGCCTCACTCATTGTCGCTGGAAGCTGAAACAGCTCTGATGCATTTCCACAATGGAATCAATAAACCAGCACAGTCATACCAGGGAACACTGCTCCGCAAGGCTGCAGCTGAACTCAGTGCAGCAGCAGCAGCAGGGAGGGCCCTCAGATGTAGTATGTTCAGGGCAAGCAGCTCCATGCCCTGACACCCTGCACACATGGACACATGCAGGAAGACAGTGAACCTGGGGGCTTCGCTGCCCAATGCCCTCTTTGATGGTTAGGGGGTTGGTGATGTCTAGGTTCCAAACAAATTTTCAGTTGCTCAAGAACTCTAATAACTACAGCTAGGCAAGCAGCTCCCCATGGCTGCACCTTGCCCTTCCCACTCAGAGGGCAGTGGCTTCCCTAGTCCCTTCACCAGACTGCACTCATTTCAGCTCACCCATAGCTCGGTGACATAGCCACTAGCTACACAGAACAAGATTAAGGCCTGGACTTGACTAAACGTAAGAATTTCTATTCTTTAAAAGAAAGCATATAAAACATGGAGAGACAAGTACACATTGGGAAGAATGAACGCAGGTTTCCCACATTGAAGATGGATTCTTTACCAGTTGAGCCACAAGGGAAGCCCAAGAATTCGGAGCAGGTAGCCTATCCCTTCTCCAGGGGATCTTCCAGACCCAGGAATCAAACCAGGGCCTCCTGCATTGCAGATGGATTCTTTACCAGCTGAGCTACAAGGGGAGTCCTCATTAAAATAAAACCGTAAAAAATATGGAAAACACGTACCCAACAGGAAGATAAATTTGAAATATGTATTAAAATAAATGATAAAAAATAAAATAAATGATACAAGATTTATATCCAAATACTGATTCCTAAAAATCCACAATAAAAAGATAATCAAGTAGAAAAATCAACAAAATTTTTCAATAAGCACCTGTCACAGTAGGAAATATGTATGGCCAACAAACATAAAAAATAGTCAATTTCATGAAAAATCAGAAAATACAAATGAAATGAGACATCACATCACACCCAAAGGACAGGCAAAAAAGTTTTAATCTCATTGTGACAAGTGCTGCCAAGAATTGAGAGAAACCAAGGGCCTGACCAGGACTAGTGGGAGTAGAAAAGGGCACAGTGACTGGAAAGCAGTTGAGCGTCACCTAGTAACAATAAAACAGGTCTTCCAGACGACAAGAGTTCACGGGTGTCAGGAGCCACGAACAAGAATATGCACAGAATCCCTGTGACAACACAGCCAGAAACAATGAAAACGTTCACATGGCTGAAAATGGAGAAATCAACTGTGATATGTTCACTTCTAACAAAGAAAGCTCGGCTGCAAGCAAACGAGATGAATCTCAAAGTATTGAACTACAAGGCACAAGAGTAAATCAGAGAGGAAAAATACACCATGATTCCATTAACATAAAGTTCATATACTTGGAAAACTAAGCAATATTTTGTTTAGGGAACAGAAATATTTTTAACNATATGTTCACTTCTAACAAAGAAAGCTCGGCTGCAAGCAAACGAGATGAATCTCAAAGTATTGAACTACAAGGCACAAGAGTAAATCAGAGAGGAAAAATACACCATGATTCCATTAACATAAAGTTCATATACTTGGAAAACTAAGCAATATTTTGTTTAGGGAACAGAAATATTTTTAACAAAACTATTTAAGTTTTTTTGTAAAAGGTAAGGGATTACTTCTGTGAGGAACAAAAATCAAAGAGGAGCCCACAGAGAACTCTGTAAGATCGTGAGGTTTCAATTTATTTTAAAAACTGAGTTCTTATCATTTTTTCATAATTTATATATATTTTAGAAATATTTTTATATCTGTACAACATTTAATGAAACTATTTTAAATGAAAAAGAATGCTACTGCCACTACAAAAACATGTCTAACAACCCAAAAACCTTCTGTCAGTCCCAAAATGACAGCCAGCCACCAATAAGNTTCTTATCATTTTTTCATAATTTATATATATTTTAGAAATATTTTTATATCTGTACAACATTTAATGAAACTATTTTAAATGAAAAAGAATGCTACTGCCACTACAAAAACATGTCTAACAACCCAAAAACCTTCTGTCAGTCCCAAAATGACAGCCAGCCACCAATAAGAGGGGAAAAATAGGTTTCCACCATTTCAATTTCTTTTATCATTCATCACAAACAGGAAACATTATTAGCATCTGAATGGGTGATCCCATAACATTTGCTTCTATTCAAAGCATAATTCTAAACTAATTTCCTGAAAAAAACACTTTGAAAGACAGCTGAGTCCAGGCAACTTAAAGGAGGTAAAATAAATACAGCAGGTGTGCTGAACAGCACAGTTTGATCTCGGTGATTTTGGAAAATGCCACAGCTAAGTGCCGCCCACCTGCTGGTCCAGGATGGTCCTCCATGAGGTGGGCACTCAACTTGCAAAGGATCAGCGTCCTAGGACTAGGGTTCTCAGGGGACACTGTCCTCAGAGATTCTGGCAAGCCTGAGAGAGCACTCTTGGTGCTTATGATGACTGGGGTTATTGCCGGCATTTAAAGAACACAACCCCTGATGCTAGAGTGCCTGTAACACTCAGGACATCCCTGTGCAACAAAGCCTGGTCCTGTCTGGCCTGATACTGAGATGGTTCTCCAGACACTGTCAGGTCAGCCAGTCTACAGATAATTATCTGAGTGAGAACTTAACCTCTGTCATTTAAAAAGAAAAAATACTTAATATGTTATGCTCAGGCTCACATACATATAAAGAGGGCTGTATTTTGGGCTTTTTTTTTAAGCTTTAAAAGAGGTTTGCTTTTCTTTTCCTTTTTTTTCACTATTTTGGAAAATCATTTCATGAAGGACAAATGTTAAAGATGGTATATGTGCTCAGTCATGTCTGACTTTTTGCAACCCATGGACTGTAGCTGCCAGGTTTATGACCACATGGACTATATATAGCCCACCAGGCTCTTCTGTCCATGGGGATTCTCCAGGCTAGAGTACTGGAGTGGGTTTCCATGCCCTCCTCCAGGGATCTTCCCAACCCAGGGATTGAACCCAGGTTTCCCACATTGCAGGCAGATTCTTTACCAACTGAGCCATCAGGGAAGCCCCTAAGATGGTATAAGGGTTGTTAAAACAGCTGCATTTATAGTGACTCTCTAAACATAAATACATTTATGTAGTTCTTACCTTTAATGTCAACTGTGAATGAAATGTGTCAACATTTATTAGGTTTGTGCAAACATAATAGTGATTTTGGACCATGAATTTTAAATCATTATAACTAGGCTCACACATATCTTTACTAATCAAAATAGGAACCATTACAACTGATACATTTTGGCCAACAAGAAATAAGTTTATTCCTATAGCATAAAAATCTGTGCCTCGGGATTCGATTAACTCATAGCAAGCATTTTCTGCCTCCTGCTGGTTGTGGAAGCGTTTTCCCTGCAAAAAATTGTCGAGATGCTTGAAGTGGCAGTCAGTTGGTGAGAGGTCAGATGAATATGGCAGATAAGGCAAAACTTTGTAGTCCAGTTTGTTCAACATTTGAAACATTGGTTGTGTGACATGCGGTCAGGCGTTGTCATGGAGAAGAACTGGGCCCTTTCTGTTGATCAAATAGAAGGGGGAAAAGTGGAAACAGTGACAGATTTTATTTTCTTGGGCTACAAAATCACTGCAGATGGTGACTGCTGCCATGAAATTAAAAGCCACTTGCTCCTTGGAAGGAAAGCTATGACAAACCTAGACAGCATATTAAAATGTAGAGACATAACTTTGCCGATAAAGGTCTGTATAGTCAAACATACGGTTTTTCCAGCAGTCGTGGACAAATGTGAGAATTGGACCATAAAGGAGGCTGAGTGCATAGTGAAGGACAAGGGAGCCTGGCGCCCTGCAGTTCTTTGGGCCACAAAGAGTCAGACACAGCTTAGCAACTAAAAAACAACTGCTGACCAATGCTGGCTGCAGGCATTGAAGTTTTCAGTGCATCTCACTGATCTGCTGAGCACACTTCTCAGATATAGTGGTTTCACCAGACTCAGAAAGCTGTAATGGATCCGACCAGCAGCAGACCATCAAACAGTGTCCATGACCTTTTCTGGTGCAAACTTTGGCAAGTGTGGGAAGTGCTGCGGAACTTCTTGGCCCAGCCACTGCACTAGTCATCACCAGCTGTCATATCAAAGCCACTTTTGTCACATGCCACAATCTGATCAAAAAATGGTTGTTGTTACATAAAATGAGACAAGACAGAATTTCAAAACGATTTTTTTGATTTTTGGTCAGCTCATGAGACACTCACTTATCCAACTTTTTCACCTTTCCAATTTGCTTCAAATGACAAACAACCACAGAATGGCCAACACTGAGTTCTTTGGCAACTTCTTGTGTTGTAAGAGGATGAGCTTTTTTTATTATTATTTTTATTTTATTTATTTTTTCAAATAAATTTATTTAATTGGAAGCTAATTTGATGATTGCTCTCAATTGGTTATTGTCAACTTCCAGTGACTGGCCACTATGCTCCTCATCTTCAAGGCTCTCCTCTCCTTTGCAAAACTTCTTAAACCACCACTGCACTATATGTTCATTAACAGTTCCTGGGACAAATGAGTTGCTGATGTTGCAAGTTGATTGTGTTGTTTTATGACCCATTTTGAACTGGAATAAGAAAATCGCTCAAATTTGCTTTTTTGTTTAACATTATTTCCATAGTCTAAAATAAATATAAAATATATAGCAAGTAATGTCATTAGCAAAAAAAAAAGCAAGAAACACACATTACAATGATGTATAACGTAACCACATTTAAGAATGTATTCCAAATTGAAGCTGTCATCAAAAATCTCCCAAAAAAACAAAAGCCAAGGACCAGATATCTTCACAGGAGAACTTTATCAAACATTTAGAGAAGAGCTAATGCCTATCCTTCTAAAATTCTCTCAAACTATTGCAGAGGAAGGAACACTTCCAAACTCTTTCTACGAGGCCAACATCACCTTGATAGCAAAACCAGACAAAGACAACACACAAAAAAGAAAACTATATAGGCCAATATCACTGATGAACATAGATGCAAAATTCCTCAACAAAATTTTTGCAACAGAATTCAGCAACACATCAAAAAGCTCATATACCACGATCAAGTTGGGTTTATTCCAGGAATGTAAAGATTCTTCAATATACACAAATCAATCAATGTGATTCACCATATTAACAAACTGAAAGATAAAAACCATACAATCATTTCAATAGATGCAGAAAAAGTCTGACAAAATTCAGCATCCATTCATGTATGATAGGGCTACAGCAAACATTATTCTCAATGGTGAAAAACTGAAAGCAATCCTCCTAAGATCAGGAACAAAACAAGGGTGTCCACTTTCACCACTATTATTCAACATAGTTCTTGAAGTCCTAGCTACAGCAATCAGAGAAGAAAAANACAAAATTCAGCATCCATTCATGTATGATAGGGCTACAGCAAACATTATTCTCAATGGTGAAAAACTGAAAGCAATCCTCCTAAGATCAGGAACAAAACAAGGGTGTCCACTTTCACCACTATTATTCAACATAGTTCTTGAAGTCCTAGCTACAGCAATCAGAGAAGAAAAAGAAATAAAAGGAATCTAGATTGGAAAAGAAGAAGTAAAGCTCTCACTGTTTGCAGATGACATGATACTGTACACAGAAAACCCTAAAGAGAGTGTCATAAAATGACTAGAGCTAATCAGTGAATTCAGCAAAGTTTCAGGATACAAAATCAATACAGAGAAATAACTTGCATTTCTACGTACTAACAATGAAAAATCAGAAAGAGAAATTAAGGAATCAATCACATTCACCATTGCAACAAAAAGAATAAAATATCTAGGAATAAACTTACCTAAGGAGACAAAAGAACTGTATACAGAAAATTATAAGACATTAATGAAAGAAATAAAAATGACATAAACAGATGGAGAGATAGTTCCTGGGTAGGAAGAACCAATATTGTGAAAATGACTATGCTACCAAGTGCAATACACAGATTCAGTGCGATTCCTATCAGACTACCAATGGCATTTTTCATAGAACTAGAACAAAAATTTTCACAATTCATATGGAAACACAAAAGACCCCGAATAGCCAAAGCAGTCTTGAGAAAAAAGAATGGGCTGGAGGAATCAAGTTTCCTGACTTTAGATTATACTACAAAGCTGTAGTCATCAAAACAGTACGGTACTGGCAGAAAAACAGAAATATAGATCAATGGAACAAGATAGAAAGTCCACAAATAAACCCATGTACCAATGGGAACCTTGTTTTTGACAAAGGAGGCAAGAATATACAATGGGGCAAAGACAGCCTCTTCAATAAATGGTGCTGGGAAAACTGGACAGCTACATGAAAAAGAATGAAATTAGAAGACTTCCTAACACCATACACAAAGATAAACTCAAAATGGATTAAAGACCGAAATGTAAGACCAGAAACTATAAAACTCTTAGAGGAAAACATAGGCAGAACACTTGATGACATAAATCAAAGCAAGATCCTCCATGACCCACCTCCTAGAGTAACAGAATAAAAACAAAATCAAACAAGTGGGACCTGATTAAACTTAAAAGCTTTTGCACAGTAAAGGAAACTATAAACAAGGCAAAAAGACAACCCTCAGAATGGGAGAAAACAATAGCAAATGAAACAACTGACAAAGGATTAATTTCCAAATATACAAGCAGCTCAATCAAAAAGTAGGAAAAAGACTTAAACAGGCATTTTTCCAGAGAAGACATACAGATGGCTAACAAACACATGAAAAGATGCTCAACATTGCTCATTATTAGAGAAATGCAAATCAAAACCACCATGAGATATTATCT
This sequence comes from Neotragus moschatus, assembly GCA_006410615.1. Classification (NCBI taxonomy): domain Eukaryota; kingdom Metazoa; phylum Chordata; class Mammalia; order Artiodactyla; family Bovidae; genus Neotragus; species Neotragus moschatus. The sequence goes on along the minus strand of SJYA01005905.1, from coordinate 5,257 downwards.
CACACAGGTCAGAATGGCCATCATCAAAAAATCTACAAACAATAAATGTTGGAGAGGGTGTGAAGAAAAGGGAACAGTCCTGCACTGTTGGTGCAAATGTAAGTTGATACAGCCACTATAGAAGATGGTATGGAGAGTCCTTAAAAAACTAGGAATAAAACCACCATATGACCCAGCAATCTCACTCCTAGGCATATACCCTGAGGAAACCAAAACTGGAAAAATACACATTTACCTCAATGTTCAGTGCAGCACTATTTACAATAGCTAGAACATGGAAGCAACCTAGATGTCCAGTGACAGGTGAATGGATAAAGAAGTTGTGGTGCATATACACAATGGAATATTACGCAGCCATAAAAAGGAAAGCCTTTGAGTCATTTCTGATGAGGTGGATGAACCCAGAACCCATTCTACAGAGTGAATTGAGTCAGAAAGACAAAGACAGATATAGTATTCTAATACATATACACAGAATCTAGAAAACTGGTACTGAAGAATTTATTTACAGGGCAGCAGTAGAGAAACAGACAGAGAACAGACTTATGGACATGGGGAGAGGGGAGGAGAGGGTGAGATGAATGGAAAGAGTACCATGGAAACTTACATTACCATATGCAAAATAGATAGCCAATGGGAATTTGCCGTATGTCTCAGGAAACTCAAAACGGGCTCTGTATCAACCTAGAGGGGTGGGGTGGGGTGGGGCAAGAGATAGGAGGGAGGTTCAAAAGGGAGGGGATATATGTATACCTATGGCTGATTCATGCTGAGGTTTGACAGAAAACAAATAAATTCGGTAAAGCAATTATCCTTCAATAAAAAATAAATTAAAAAATAATGTATAATAATAATGTATTCTAATATCAAACAGCAAAGTTCAACAATGCAAACTTGCAATTACTTTTGCACCAACCAAAAGTTACATATAAACAAACACATTCATGCTAAGTGTGCACAAGCTTCTCCTTTTTCCATTAAGTCACTGACTACATATATGTCTAAGCATGTGCTTATTGAAACCTGTATTACTTTATTATAAAGTCTTTTCCTTTTATTTCACCTTTATACTAGGAGTGGGCATTACATCAGTGTTTAGTTATGTGTGGAAAAGGCAATGGCACCCCACTCCAGTACTCTTGCCTGGAAAATCCCACTGATGGAGGAGCCTGGTGAGCTGCAGTCCATGGGGTTGCTAGGAGTCGGACATGACTGAGTGCTTCCCTTTCACTTTCCACTGTCATGCACTGGAGAAGGAAATGGCAACCCACTCCAGTATTCTTGCCTGGAGGATACCAGGGATGGGGGAGCCTGGTAGGCTGCCGTTTATGGGGTCACACAGAGTCGGACATGACTGAAGCAACTTAGCAGCAGCAGCAGCAGCAGAGGAAAGTTACAATAGCTACACATTTCTTTCTTCTTTAGCAAAAAAGGGAAAGTACTGGACACAGTAACACTGTAAGACTCCTTCATCTGACCCCAGTGACCTTTGTCTCTCCCTTAAAATGGCCAGACTTGCCAAGATACAACCTGGATGACTAACTGTATTCATTGGCATTTTTACAAACACATTTTTTTCACATGTTCTTAACAAAAGATATAGGTTAAACACATACAAAAATATCCATTATTCAGGCTGGTGCAGCAGAAATAAGAATTACAAGGTCAGGTCCCTCAGGATCAAGGAGCCATGTACTCAGGTAACTCCAGTGTTGCTGGGTGACAGAGAATGCAAGGCACCCACACTCTCCTTGGGGCACGTAGACTGCAGACATGGAGACTGCAGACATGGAATCTTACATTACCATATGTAAAATAGGTAGCATGGGGATTGCAGACAGCAATCTGCTCCCCTCAGGACCAAGCCAGACTCCTTACTGCTTGGGATTCCCCAAGCTGTGTGTCCCTGAGCTGATACTCAAACCTACTGCACCGGCAGCAGTCACCAGGGCATGGAGAGGGTCACAGGATCGACTGCTCTGTGAGCCATGAGGCCCTCTGTGACTGCCCCAGGCCCACTCTGTCCCCTGGCAGCCCCACACCACCATCACAGGCTGCTTTATTAACCTCTAAGAACTACAGGCAAATGACAGATCCAACATGGAGACTCACAGCAATTTGCTTACTGCACCTCATTAGCAATTTCCTGATCTGTAAAATGGGAATGCTGCACACGTATGAGGTGTACGCCACGCTGCCATGGAGCAGCACACGCAGGCATGATGACTGCCGAGTTCATCTGCTACTTAAAACGATGCTTCTAATTTGAAAGTGTTACTTTCCAAGTAAGTTCACATATCATACACACAGTCAATTTCAGATAGATAACAAATATAAGTGAGAAAAGTAAAAAGAAAACATTCAAGAAAAAAACCTAGAACATCATCTTATGATCTTTGCACAAGAAGAGAGCTATTAAATTACATAAACAAATGCTAACACACAGGAAAAATGTTTATAATTAAACTGGGAACATTTGCTAATCAAAACATACCATTAAGAAAGTAAATTCAATCACAGAAAATGTAATTGAAATCAAAGATATCGGATATCCAGAATACGTAAACTGTTACTATCGAAATAAAATATAAGGGCAATAACTCACTAGAAAAAATGGGCAGAACACTGCATAAACACCTTGAAAATGAGCCAACTCCCCCAAAATATATATAAAGGTGCTTAACTTCATTAGTCATCAGATAATGCACATTAAAACTATCATGCTACTGCTACTGCTAAGTCACTTCAGTCGTGTCTGATTCTGTGTGACCCCACAGACAGCAGCCCACAAGGCTCCCCCATCCCTGGAATTCTCAAGGCACTGGAGTGGGTTGCCATTTCCTTCTCCAATACAGGAAACTAGAAAGTGAAAGTGAAGTCACTCACTCATGTCTGATTCTTAGTGACCCCATGGACTGTAGCCCACCAGTCTCCTCTGTCCATGGGATTTTCTAGGCAAGAGTACTGGAGTGGAGTGCCACTGTCTTCTCCTAAAACTATCATAGGACACTATTATAAACCCCATGGGATAACCAAAGGAAAAAGCATAGACAATACAGGAGGTGACTACAGAAATTGCCCACACTGTTGATGGAAGTGTATACTGGTAAAAACCACTTTGGAAAACTGTTCTGAACAGTTTTCTATCAACCTGAACACAGGCAACCACATTGACTGTAACTTCCAAATCCAAGTCTTACCAAAAAAATGCAAACGTATTTTCACTAAAGGATGAACAAAAGAACGTTCAAAGCATCACTACTCCTAATAAGCAAACCCTTTGGGCCCACCAAGTGTCCGCCAACAAGAGAAATAACAAACAAACTGAGAATAAATACGATACAATTCACAATTAATGCAACACAGGTAAATTCACAAACAAACGTTGAGGGAAAGAAAGCAAAGAAAATACACATCAGATTTACCCAAGAAATGTGAGGCTGGTTTAACATCCAGAATTAAATGAATGTAAAATGCCACAGGAAGAGAATAAAGGACCCCAAAAAAGATGATCAAAGAAGGATGGTGGGATGGCCTAGGGCTGGAGCAGGGGCAGAAGGGTTGGAAGGGGATGGCTGAGGGATGTGCAGTTTCTTTAGTTAGTAACAAAAATGCTACAAAACAGACTGTGGTGATGGTGGCACATCTCCATGAACATATGAAATAATATACTAAAAGTTGCTGAATTACAAACTTTAAACAGGCTAATTGTGAATAATACCTGGATAACGGAGAAGGCAATGGCACCCCACTCCAGTACTCCTGCCTGGAAAATCCCATGGACAGAGGAGCCAGGTAGGCTGCAGTCCATGGGGTTATTAAGAGTCAGGCACGACTGAGCGACTTCACTTTCACTTTTCACTTTCATGCATTGGAGAAGGAAATGACAACCCACTCCAGTGTTCTTGCCTGGAGAATCCCAGGGACAGAGGAGCTTAGTGGGCTGCCATTTATGGGGTCGCACAGAGTTGGACATGACTAAAGCGACTTAGCAGCAGCAGCAGCATACCTGGATGAAGTAGCTCTTAAGTTCAAATATAAGCAAATAAAAGCAAAACTAATCTAAGCTGTTATGAGTGTGAATAGTGATGACACTGGAGGTAGAGGAAGGCTGACGTGGGGAGGGGCACAGGGACCCTCAGGGAATCTGGCAGGGTTTCACCTACTGACCTGGGTACATTTCCTCCATGAAAATGCGAGGAACTGTCAACTCACCAGCTGCATACTTTCGGTGAGTATATTTCAATAAGCAGTTCCTTTTTAAAAACTTAAATTGATTTATACATGAACCATTCTATTATTTCTATCTAATTCCACTTTCTGACAGAAAAATTATTGATCTCTTCAACCTACAAACACACTTTCCTTCTACTTCATTTATTTCCATGGAAATGCTGAGGAAATATTAGCATTTGTGCTACACCCACAAAGTAACAAAATATTTTACATAAATGAGAAATTTAGAAGAGTATTCAGTATCGAAAAATTCTTATGTCAATAGATATCATTAAATGACAAAATCATCTTCAAAATTATTTGCACCTGACAAAGCAAAACATTACTAGTATTTTCAAATATTTTATCTACTAAAAAAGAGATCAACATAAGTCTATAAAGCAAAAAGTTGGCTTAAATCTCAACATTCAGAAAACTAAGATCATGGTATCCAGTCCCATCACTTCATGGCAAATAGAGGGGGAAACAGTAGAAACACTGGCTGACTTTATCTTGGGGGGCTCCGAAATCACTGCAGTTAGTGACTGCAGCCATGAAATTAAAAGATACTTATTCCTTGGAAGGAAAGTTATGACCAACCGAGACAGAGTATTAAAAAGTAGAGACATAGCTTTGTCAACAAAGGTTCATCTAGTCAAGGCTATGGTTTTTCCAGTAGCCATGTATGGATGTGAGAGCTGGACTGTAAAGAAAGCTGAGTGCCAAAGAATTGATGCTTTTGAACTGTGGTGCTGGAGAAGACTGTTCAGAGTCCCTTGGACTGCAAGGATATCCAACCAGTCTATCCTAAAGGAGATCGGTCCTGGGTGTTCATTGGAAGGAAGGAAATCAGTCCTGGGTGTTCACTGGAAGCTGAAACTCCAATACTTTGGCCACCTGATGCAAAGAGCTGACTTATTTGAAAAGACCCTGATACTGGGAAAGATGGAAGGCGGGAGGAAAAGGGGAAGACACAGGATGAGATGGCTGGATGGCATCACCGACTCAATGGACATGAGTTTGGGTAAACTCTGGGAGTTGG
>SJYA01005904.1:0-23253 GCA_006410615.1 Neotragus moschatus | reverse complement strand
GAGTGGCATTGTAACATGTATGATATCATAAGTGAAACAAATCGCTGGTCTAGGTTCGATGCAGGATGCCAGATGCTTGGGACTGATGCACGGGGATGATCCAGGGAGATGGTGTGGGGTGGGGGGCGGGGGGCGGGATTGGGAGCTCATATACACTCGTGGCTGATTCATGTTAATGTATAGCAAAACGAACACAGTATTGTAAAGCAAAACAAACTAAAAAAAAAAACAAACAAGTATCAGTACCTCATTCCTTTTTATGGCTGAATAATATTGATTTGTATGATATACTACATTATGCGTATTCATTCATCAGATTAACATTTGGATTGTTTCCACATTTTGGCTATTGTGAATAGTGCTATTATGAACACTTCCTTACAATTATCTGTTTGAATGTCTGCTTTCAAATTTGGGGGTATATTCCTAGGAGTGGAATTGCTGGGTAATATGGAAATTCTTTGTGTAGCTTTTTGTGGGACTTCTGAAATGTCTTCCACAACAGCTACACCAATTTACATTCCTACCAGCAATGTAAGAGGGATCTAATTTCTCCACATCCTCACCAACACTTGCTATTTTCCATTTTAAAAAATTATTTTGATTGCCATTCTAAAGAGTGTCAGTGATATCTCATTATGGTTTTGACTTGTATTTCCTTAATGGCTAATCATGTCAAGCATCTTATTCTTGTTGGGATCTTAATATCTTCTTTGGAGAAATGTCTATCAAAGTCCTTTGCCCGTTTTATAAATGAGTTGTCATAGGTCTTTATATATGCTAGAAGATCAGATTTCTACTTTGTTGAGTTTTTAATCTTTAAGTAGTGTAAGTGTTGCGAAGATTAAAATAATAATAAGAGTCTCCCCCCAAGCGTCCATATCTCAATCCTTAGAACCTTTTTATCACAAAAGGGACATTGCAGAGCTGATTCAGTTAACAATCTTGCAATGAAGAGATAATTGTATATTATTTAGGCGGACCCAGTGTAATCACAAGGGTGCTTTAAGAGGAAGGCAGGAGGGTCAGAGGCAGAGAAGAAGATATGATGGGGGAAGGATGGGTCAGAGCAGAGTGACACGTCCAGGAGCCAAAGAATACTGGCAGCTTCTAGAAACTGGAAAAGGCAAGAGATGGGTTCTTGCCTAGAGCCTCCAGAGGGAACACAGCCCCACTGACACCTAGATCTTAACCTTTTCAGTCTCGTGAACTTCTGATCTCCAGAACAGTAAGCAATAAATGTGTGTTGTCTTGAGATGACATTTGTGGTAATTTGTTACAGCAATGATAGAAAACAAATACACTTGGCTATTCTGGCTCTCTACTCTTCGACATGACTATTAGAATGATTTTATTGTTCTACACACCCACAAATACCACAAAAAAATACTGATTGGAATTGCATGAAATTTATAGATAAATGTGGTGGGACCTGATAATCTGTACTTTATTGAGTCTTCCCGCTCATAATATATCTTTACATTTAGTCAGTCTTTTACGTCTCTCAATTAAGGATGATAATTATCTCCATAAAAGTCTTTCACATCTTTTAATAGATTTATTCTGAGTTTTGTTGTTCATTTTAAAAAATTATATATAATTTAATTAATATTATATATTTAATTTTTTAAACTCTATTTTCTCTTTGTTATTGTGTGTATATAGGAACACTATAGGCTTTTCCAGACTAATCATTTTTTCACCCAGGAAAATTGCTGAACTTTAAAATAATTATTCTAATAATTTGCCTAAAATGCCTGTTGGGTTTCCCATGTAGGCAATCATTACCTACAAACAATGTTTCTTCCTTTTTAATTTTCATATTTCTTGGTTCTGTTGCTTATCTAACTACATTGGCCAGGCTTCCAAGCCAATAGAATAGGGTAGTGATAGTATTTCATTCTTGTTCTAGTCAACTAGCTTTGTAGGTATATGTATATTTTCCTCTGTTTTGAATAATGAAACAACATGTACTGTTCTGGTGATAGCCTGTCCAAACCATGGAGATTAGCAACCTCTCTTACACTATCAGTTCTACAAAGATCTCTCTAGAACAAGCCTCCATCTGTGTACCACTTGTTTTCCTCGGTTCAAAACACAGCCCTCTTGGGAAAGTTGATTGGCTCACCCTTACATACTTTGATTATGGTATGAAGTTAAAAATATCCCCAAAGGAAGTTAGAAACAAAATAAGTCTTAATCAGAGTATTATTATTTTAAAGGATCTCTTTTATCAGTGTAGGAAATCTAGAGTAGATATAATACCTTTTTCGAGGGGTTTCCCCAGTGGCTCCAAGGCGAAGATTCCACCTGCTATGCAGGAGACAGGACAGGAGTCGCCGGTTTGATCCCTGGCTTGAGGAAATCTCCCGGAGAAGGCAGTGCAATCGACTCCAGTATCCTTGCCTGGAAAATCCTGTGGACAGAGGAGCCTGGCAGGCTACAGTCCATGAGGTCATAAAAGAGTCAAACATGACTTAGGGACTAAACAACAGTACCTTTTATGGGGCTCCTACCATCATCTCAGTGATGTGGCTGACCTGCAGAAGACCTGTGTGCTCTGGAGCAGCGCCTGAGCTTAGCCCAGGATTTGAACAAACTGAATAAGGAAATCCACCCCTTTGTTGGAAGCACAGTGGGTCCAGCCACCGCTTTTCCTTGCCAACAAAGTGAACCAGCAAATCCTCAGCAATTGTGTGACCTGTAATGGTGTCTGACCCAACAGCAACATTCCGAGCTTAAACATGGCTGCTGCATCACTCTGCCTTTCATATCTGGCAAAAAATTTTCCCGTGACCAGCCTGACAACAGTCGTGAGGAGAAGGGAACTGTGGGAAACAGTTCTAGCTTAACTACATTGACAATAAAAAGCCACCACAATATGGGCTTGCTAGATAATTGAAAAGTTATCTTACATACACTACATCATCTGGGCCAAATTTTAAAATTTTTTAATAAAAGTCTATTAAGGTTTCATTTGAAAAATATTTTTTGTGTTCCAACATTGGACATTATCTGTTATATTTTCCAGAATCCTAAAATCCTTTTTGGAAATAAAATGGATAAAAAAAAATAAACAGTATTCCTGTGAGTATGTTTGATTTCCACAGGACTTTCCAAAGAAAAGCCTAAAAAAGAATCCTCTTAACCAACATTTGCATTTCCAGAGAGGAAACCTCTCAGTGAACACTTCTTATTTACTGATGTTTGGAAACAAGATATACAGTCATAATGATCTCTTCATGAAGAAAACAGAAGTTACTTTCTTATGTATGCAGTTCCTAATTTTTCTCTCTTTCTCTCTCTTTTTTTTCCTAGCCAAAGTTAAATGTCCATGTTGGTCCTGAATCTTAGTCAACAATTCTTCTCTCAAAACAGTCTGAGTACAAAACAAAACTTTTAGATAAAGATTTAAAGTGGAAACCTACTAAAAACTTTTTGTATATAGTATGTGGCCTAGTTCATTATTCATGTCACTATTCTGAGATTGAACTCATAAGAAATTCAAACCATAGCTTCTAGTTTTAACCCCTGGGGTATTATTGTTCTTCGGCATAAGGAATGCAAGTGTCTATCAGATATCAGTTTTGTTTTATGTTATGCCTTGAGAGAACTTCATATAAAATAATTTGCCAATGCAGGGGACCCCAGTTCAATTCCTGGGTTGGGAAGATCCACTGGAGAAGGGATAGGCTGCGCACTCTAGCATTCTNTTCTTCGGCATAAGGAATGCAAGTGTCTATCAGATATCAGTTTTGTTTTATGTTATGCCTTGAGAGAACTTCATATAAAATAATTTGCCAATGCAGGGGACCCCAGTTCAATTCCTGGGTTGGGAAGATCCACTGGAGAAGGGATAGGCTGCGCACTCTAGCATTCTTGGGCTCAGCTGGTAAAGAATCCGCCTGCAATGCAGGAGACCTGGGTTTGATCCCTGGGTTGGGAAGATTCTGGAGAAGGGAAAGGCTACCCACTCCAGTATTCTGCCTTGGAGAATTCCATGGACTGTCTAGTCTGTTGGGTCACAAAGAGTCAGACACGACCGAGTGAGTTTCACTTTCACTTTCATGACATATTCTGAAGATCTTCCTGGAATACGTAATTTTGAAAGTGAAAGTGAAGTCACTCAGTTGGGTCCGACTCTTTGCGACCCCGTGGACTGTAGCCCACGAGGCTCCTCCATCCATGGGATTTTCCAGGCAAGAATACTGGAGTGGGTTGCCATGTAATTTTGAGGGTTCCTTATTTAAAGTTATTGCTGAGTTTGGATTCTCAGAGATTTATCTGTGAGACTGAACTGGGGTTAAGTGTTTTTTGTTTTTTCTCTTAAAACTTGGGTACTGTCTGTAATGATTATTTTCAGAGGAACGAACAACTAGTCTCAGGTATGTTTTTCTATCTGTATTCAGTTTCTTTTACAGATTCGGCTTTGGATCATGATACGATTCCACAGGCAGCAGTGAGATGCATATTACCCTAACTGGGCTCTTGCAAGCTACAGCTGGGGCTTCCCTGGTGACTCAGTAGGAAAGAATCGACCTGCCAATGCGGGAGACCCGGGTTCGATCCCTGGGTTGGGAAGATCTCTTGAGAAAGAAATGGCAACCCACTCCAGTATTCTTGCCTGGGAAATCCCATGGACTGAGGAGCCTGGCAGGCTATAGTCCAGTGGGGTTGCAAAAGAGTCAGACATGACTTAGCAACTAAACAACAACAAAACAACAGTTGATATGGAAAGTGATGGATTCCTTTTAGTAAATTAAAAGAAAATATTACAGACATGCCTTCAGAGGTATATTATAGTTTTAGAGAAAAAGCAGAGGATGGGTTAGTTTTAGTTATTACTGGGTTAGTTTAATCATTACTGGCTGGGTTAGCTATTGACCATTATGTTGAATTAGTTTGATTTTCATTAGTGTCACGACAGGAAGAAGAGGTCAAGAATCCCTTCCTCAGAGACTTTAGGACAGGAAGACAGAAGCACTGCTGTTAGAGGGGAAAGGTCAGCCAAGGAAGGGATAGGAGGAGCTGGAAGTACCTCAGCCCTGAGACAGGACTCAGGGGTTGTGTGAGATAAGGGAAGGGAAGCAGCAGACCCTGTCCATCCTTGTTCATCCATTAGGGAGCTTGGACCTCACCTTCAGGATGACAGGGAACCAATGCTGTAAGGAGACTGGTGACTTAGGAACGAACTGGTTCTGGACTGTAGTCACAGATTGGACTCCTAGGTGCTACCGTTACATTGTAGAGGAGGGTTCTATTCATGGAAACGTATTTCCTGAGAAAAGAAATATCAACCATGAAAATAAACAGAAAACAAATAATACAAATGATATGCTTTTACAAATGTGAATAACTATCTAGGGAAGGTTACTTTTAGAGGTTTTAGGCTTTGTTTGGTCTTTTTGCATGAATTGTGCTAAAGTTGTCTTCTTTTCTTTGACACTCTCTTTGTAGCAAGCATGGGAATATTTTATTTTTCCAAAGACCTTTGGCCTCAATTAAAAATTAGGGTTCTTTGTTCCTAAACTGCTAGCTGACAGATTCATTCATTCACAGAAGAAGTATTTATCGAACCCCCTCTATGTGAGATATTGTTTTAATGATAAAAAAGACAAAAACTTTTCTATCATGGAGCTTTTTTCCTACTTGAAGAGAAAGAAAATAAACACACACACACATAAACACACACAGTAATGCTAGTTAATGAGAAGGGTGAAAAGACTTGAAAAGAAAAATGAATAGACTGTGGGGAGGAGGAAGAGTGAGAGAAATACATTAGAAAGTTATTTTATTTAAGTCAAGAAAGACTTTGCTGTGGAAGTGACATTCGAGCAGAAACCTGAATGGAATGAGACTGTCTGGGGAAAGACCTGCACCAGTGCCTCCAAATCTGAGTGTTATGGAAACAGGTGGGGCAGGTACCCAAGGCACTACTTCTTTGGTGATTCTCTGCTGTGAACACAGCTGTAGTTCCAATCAGCTACATTACCTCTGACTTCACTGGACTCTTCAGGGTCGCCAGTGAACCTCAACCTTGTTGGTAACATCCGCCAAAGTCATGAGTGGGCACAAATAGGAGGATGCTGGGTTGGTGTTGGTATTGGTGGCACTGCAGGCGTGCGTGCCGCTTATGATCAGAAAGCTTTGAACAGCAGAGGATTGGAACTCAATACACTATAAATATGGGACCTTAATAAAATGATTCTTTAAAAAGTCAATAATGATAATAATCACCAGCATTTTTTAAAGCATGTACCCTGAATTAGATGTTATCTTAAGTATTTTACGTGACCTATGATTTGATTCTTTCAGAACTTCTGTGAGGTGGCAAGTACCTCATGAGAGAGTGAGAAAAGAGACTTAGAAAGTCTCTTAGTAACTTGCTCAAGGTTACACTGTAAGAGGCAAAGGCGGGGTTTGAAATGTGGTCTGTCTCACGTCAAAGCACGAACTTTATACCAACCACTGTGTAATTCAGTCTCCAAGGCCAACGTGCCGGCAGCAGCAGCGTGGAGGGTGGGCAGGCGAGGATGCGAGTGCTTAGCAGGAGACAGCACTCCCGACTAATTTCCTGACAACCTCTTCCTTCACCTGGGCATCCTGCTACATAACCCAAGAGTAAACACAGTCCTTCTATACTTTTGAATGGAGATTTGCTATTGACAGGAAAAGTGAACAGACAGATTTCCCATGAGGAGAAGGTCTTGTGGAAATTCATCTTTAAGAATAATTAATTTCCATTTGTCCAATTCCAAACCTTGTTGCGTTTGTGCAGGTCGAACCGAGAAATAAGAAGTATGGAGGGCTACCCCATACATAAGGATAAACTTGTGATCCTAAGGAAGCTGGGAGAAAAAAAAAACACAAAGTCAGATAATCACAGTATGAGGCTGGACCTCTGAGGGATGAACCGTGTCTTTGGGGCAGAATCATTTTCTCCTATGACACTTACAAGTGTCATTAGGTGATGCTGAAATAACTGCATTTTCCTTCCAAATAACTCATATAAATTTAAATAACAGTTCATAACTGCAGATGCACTTGGTTTCTTTTTTCCTAATGGGAAGATGATGATAATTATATACATTCTTTACACCAAACCATCAGCATCATATTAGTGTTTAGTCTGACTTGCTAGTGTGCAGGTTGAAAAGGTTAACATAACAGCTCTTGGAAAGAGCAGCTTTATGGACCACATCATAGCTGTCATTAACATTCAGTATCATTTGTCTTAGTTTTGGTTTCCATTTCATTGATAATTACTCACAGCTCAAAAATAGAATATATGAGGAAAAATGAATCAGAGTGATAGAAATTAGAATCTGATTTAAGTTTGCCTTGTTAATGTCTCTCTGTATACAACAAATATGACATTTTGTTTTGTTGTGTTTTCTTCCTCTTGCGGGGAGTGTGGCTGCTGTTTTAATTTTTTAAATGTTGAAACAATTGTAAGCTCACAGAAACACTGAAAGTATAGTACACATGACCTTTTTCCTCTGAGTTATTTGAGATTAGGTTTTGGAGGTGATGCAGAGTGAATTTTTAAAATAGAAGAAGGCCCCGAAATCTGTAAGATGTAATTACAAGTATATGGGACATTTGGCCTCTACAAGATACTGTAACATTAGGCCTCAAAACAAAAGAGACAACAATCTTTACCTCCTGGAACTCACATTTTAGTGCAAAAACACAGCCTATGAACATTATAAATATGTTAACTTTAGGTATGTTTGAGGTCACTTACACTGGAAAGTGATCAGGGAGGATAAGGCAGCGTGGGAGGGATTTTAGGAAGGGGGTCAGTAAAGGCTTCACTGAGAAGCCAGCCCTGGGTTAGCATTTTGAAGCTGGGCAAGAGAAGCGAGCCATGGCTGTCTGGGGGAAGAGCATCTATTCCAGATGGAGATAACAGCCAGGGCAATGAGCCTGAAATGGGAGCCTCTGGTGTGCACCAGACACAGTACATGGGCTGCTTGGCTGGAGTTAGGAGCAGGGCAGAGAGGTGGGAGAGGAGCCTCAGGAGGAAGCGGGTGTGTCCTACAGAGGGAAGAGCTCATTGATCAGGTATCTGCATTCCAATCCCAGCAATCCCACTCTTAATTAACCTTTCAGGCTGTTGGTTTTAAAAAAACAGTAATCAGGTTTTTTCCTCATGTTATTTGTGTCTTAATGCAAAATTCCTATTACAAAGTATTTTTTTTAAGGATCTTTTAAAGTCTTTATTGAATTTGTTACGATACTGCTTCTGTTTTACGTTTTGGGTTTCAGGCCATGAAGCATGTGGGATCGCAGCTCCCAGAGTGGGCACTGAACCTGCACTCCTGCATTGGAAGGCCACTGGACAGCCAGGGAAGTCCCCTACAGAGCATTTTAAACAGCAATATTTTAACAGGCTCAAGTAGATAAACTGAAGGCAAGACATTACTTTTAAAAGGCTTTAATACTGATAACACAAGATAACTGTGTTTCCTCACTTTCTTAGCAGCCACTGTGGTTCCCTATAACTTAATTGAAAACACAGAAGAAATTTGTAGAAGGAAGACAGAAATCTGGCTCGCTCTACCTTCCTTAGTTTTCCAAACTGGTGTTTCACAGGAAGATGTGAATATCTGAGAGTTTCCTATCAGAAACGGGCCTCTGACTCCCCAGGCACCATGACAGGAGTAAACAGAATGAGGATGTCTAGTTCATAGTTAAGCTCTGCTTTTATCAGAACGCCTACTCACACCAGAAGGATTCATTTTTACAGGTCAAAGAGTAGTACACCACAGTACTCAGCCTGGCATGTTTTGGTTATCGTGTCTTTCATTTTACAAGCAACATGAGGACATTTATTTTTAAAAGCATAAAAAGTTAATGTTGGGTTTTCAAAATCCAGCGCTTTTTGGCTGGTTCCTCTGAGCTCTTTACAGTGTGGACATGTTGAGTTTTTTAAGAGCTGAAAGATAATCTCAACTATGTCTTTAAAGGTTTAATTGTGCAGCTTTTGGATTTTTAAATGTTTAATTTATCATGACATATCAGGCACTGAGATGAGCGCGAGGACTGAATCTTAGAACTCAGATGAGTATTGACCAGTTAATTCTAGCAAAAATAGCTTTTGAGAACTAAAAGTGTGAATTCCATTTTCAAGGAAAAAATTATTCTTTGGGCAGCACTGGCAGTTTAATTCTACATCATCTCAAGGGCCACAGTGTTAACACAAAAGACCAAGCTCAACTGGTAAGTTCAAAGCTCTCCATCCCTCGTCTACAGAGCCAACCCAAGAACCATAGGCCAGTGACTAATGAGAAAGCAAGGACTCTGTGGTTTCAGGTGTCAAGATCAGCACCATAATCACAATCGTAAGGGTATCTAACAAGGATGTCCTTAGTGAGCAGCTCACTTCCCTCCTGCACACCCACTTTTCCTCTCTGTAAAGTAGAAACCCAGTACTTCTTCCATTTGTTGAAGGATATAAAGGTATGACCCAGTTGCTCACAAAGCTTTGTGATCTCAGTTTGCATTCATGGAAAGATAATGTCTGGATCAAGCCAACAACTGACATATCATCCCCCAGTGCTGGTAAAGCTGGTTTAGAATTATTTCTTGGTGTGTGGTTGTGACCCAACACATTAAGAGGGACATTGGTAACTTGGATTTTCGGAGAAGGGCACCAAAATGGTGAGTTGTCACGTAAGGGAGAGTTGAAGAAAGCAGAAATGTTTGGCCTAGAGAAGTCTTGGGTGCCGGTTTCAGGAACATGAAAGGTCAGCTGTGTCCCAGGGCTGGATTTGGGGATCTGGAGAACGTGATGTATAAATGAAATCTGCTCAGTTTCAGTTTTGTGACCGAGTTGTGTGTCCCAGCACTCCTCATACCCTGTTTGAGTAATGTTTCAGGTGCTGTCCCCTCTCGCCCCCTTCCTTGGCTGCACTGAGAGGCAGGGGCCGTGTTTCGTGCCCTGCTGTCTTTCTGTCTCTCTTGGTCTCTTTTATGCTCACACCTTCCTCTACATTGTCCATGTGTACCAGTTGTTATTGCATTCTCTGAAATGCAAACTCATCCTGCATACAGATTATCGTCTTCATTCTTGACAGCTGCCCAGAGTTAATAAACAGATACCAGGACCGGCCAAGAATGAGCAATCTAAGTCAGATGTGTGTGAAGAGGTCAGAGGGAACGTTCAACCAAGCATCTGAGAAAATGCTAATCCCTAACCTTATTGCACTGTGTTGAATGTCCTGGTTGCACTTACTCATTTAATCCTCAAAATAATCACAATGACTACAGAGATGGATAACTTAATTGGGCTTCCCCAGTGGCTTAGTGGTAACAAAGTATCCTCCTGCAATGCAGGAGACGCACAGAAAACTAGGGTTTGACCCCTGGATTGGGAAGATCCCCTGGAGAAGGAAATGACAATCCATTCCAGTATTCTTGCCAAGGAAAATCCCATGGACTGGCAGACTACAGTTCATGGGATCACAAAAAAGTCAGATACGACTTTGCAACTAAACAACAGCAATAATTTTATCTTTATTTAATAGACGAGGAAACTGAGAATCCGCGAGTTTGAGTCACTTGTCTGAGAAAATCACCGGCAGTCTGATACCTGTCTAATATGCCCAGATAAATCTAAAGTTTGCTGAGAGGGGAAAGGTTGAATGTGTGCGTCAAAGATGACAGGACCCAGTGGAAGGGGGAAAGGGAACAGTCTGCTAGGAAAAGCATGCTCTAAAAGGGGATGGAGGGAGGAGAGTAAAGACAGAATAAAGACAAATCCTGTGATTACAGAAAGGGCAACATGGACAGATGGCCTTGGGAGCCATGTTTTGTCCAGCTTTTTTTCCATTTTGTTGGAATTTTCTTTATATATATATATATATATATATTTTTTTTTTTTTTAATCAGCATTTTAAACTATACAGACTTGCTGAATTGTTATATATACTCTCCCTCTACATTAGCTGTGTAGACACATCCCAGTTTATGTTAGGTTTGGGGACATGACCTACCTTTAGCACTAACTACTGGTATTTTTCTAGATTTTTCTCACCCTCTCCACCTCCGGTCTTTCTTAAAAGTAAGCTTTGGTTCCTTTCTAAACCAGTATGTGTGACTATCACCCTTTGTTCTGCTTAAGAAGAGCTATTAGGCCGTACTGCTGTGGCTGGGGAAAGCAGAACAATGCTTCAGCCTGATCTCCTTTCCCTCCTCCAATCATATAAACCTCCTTCAGGGTTGGATAAATGTAAATGCTGAGCCTCAGGGGAGCAGGGCCTAAGGCAAGTATTTTGGTGGGGGAATCTACAGTATTTTACACCTCTCCATACACTTGGGGCTGATGCCTGTTCCCCAGGCTTGCCGGAGGATATCTATTTGGAGTAGAAGGCAGGAAGAAAGGCTGCCCGTGTTGCAGTTTCAATGTTTGTGTTAGTGTAATTTTATTTTATTTTTTAGTAATTTTTATTGGAGTAGAGTTGCTTTACATATCATGTTAGTTTCTGCTGTATAGCAAAGAAAATCAGCTATGCACGCACACTTATCCTGGCCTTTTTAAAAGGCGGTTATTTATTAACTTAGCTGGGCCAGGTCTCAGTTGCGGCACAGGGGGTCTTTTCGTTGCAGAGTGTGAACTCTTAGTTGTGGAATGTGGGATCTATTTCCCTGACCAGGGACTGAACCCAGGCCCCCTGCTTTGGGAGTGCAGTCTTAGTCCCTGCACCACCAGGGAAGTCCCCCAATATCCCCTCTTTTTTGGATTTCTTTCCCATTTTTGTTACCACAGAACTGTTGGTGCAATTTTTAAAGCAATGTATTTTTAATCTCCTTATCCTGGATATTCTTCCATCTTCCCCCTAAGCCTACTCTCCACCTGCACTGTGGCCTTCACAATTTTTACTGTCTGGGTTACACTTGGGTTTGGCCAGTGGGAGGAACAGGCAGAAGAGCAGGAAGATCTTCCAGGAAGGTGGTCCCCTTGCTCCTTCTCTCCCTCCCTCCCTCCAGGTGGTTCCCCGGCAACTGTGCTTCTCTGCTTAAGGAGAGCTTCTATTGGGTGGACACAGCTTTCACGACTCCTCCCTTGTCCCTTCACCCCTGGGAATGGTAACAGCTTCCAAGGGCTCCTCCACCATCTTTGTTGATTCCTTTGACCCTGCCCTTCCCTCTGTAAATATTTCCTTCAGTCAATAGTCCTCAGTTACTCTTTTGAATGTGCCAGCTGTTTCTGCTGGAATGATCATTTGATCTGTTTGATTTGGCATATTTAAAAGAAGAATGGAACACCCGGATCACAGAGTTAAACCACCCAAATCAACTTTTAATAGTACATACATTTTAGAGGAAATACAAAAATATAATTCAAGAAAATTTACTTACAAATAAAAGTCACAAAAGTTACCAGAAAAAAAATAACTTTCTGAAATAAAAATTAATGCCCAACACATGGCCTTGTTCCATGTATACATTAGACTGTAGCTTCTGTGAATTGCTAAAATGACATTTATGTCCATAGTGTGTATTTCCGGTGATCAAACACTTTGTAAATTTAAAAAGAAAGTCAATGATAATGCTGTTAGTATAATGATTATAGGTAAGTTTTAAACGTGCAATCAAAAAGGAATCCCAACAGGGTCGTGTCTGATAAAGGCAGAAGATGGCCATCCTGAGCTGGCATGGCAAGTCCACACATAATAAATTTCTGCAAAGACTGTTTCTCTATGAATACTTCAAGTAGGGGCACTTCTCAAATTCAGAAAACTATTATTTTTGGCTTAAAATATTAGATTTGACTAAGGGAAGTAATGGAAAAGGAAATGGCAACCCACTCCAGTACTCTTGCCTAGAGAATCCCACGGACAGAGGAGCCCGGCAGGCTACAGTCCATGGGGTCCCAAAGTGTCAGGAATGACTCAGCAACTAAGCCAAGGGAAGTAAACAAATCTCTACTTGTGAACTAATTGTCTTCCCCTGCCTTCCAAAGTCATCACATTCTGAACTTGAAGATGTTGATTTTTCCTTGGTTCAAAGCAGAGCTGCGGTTGCATTAGCACGAGGGCCATCTGTCCCTGAGAGTGCACTGCTGAGGGCAGCCCAGGGCACCAAGAGCTGAACGGAATCACGCTGAGAATGCCGAGATGAGGCTCGGATTGCCCTCTGCCTGCCCAGGACTTGTAGTTTCTGCTAGTATGGCGGTTAGAGGCTGGTGCTGTTTCTGACTCTGGGTTGTCATGGGTCCAGACCACTTTGAGAGTCAGGTCTTTCAGAGGCTTCCTATAGTTTCCGAGAGACCACAGGCCTTATTAGGATCTTAGGAAATTCAAGGACACAATTTAGTACCAGAATTTCCCAGTTTTCTCTTGGAAAAGATGATCCAGGGCCACAGTGAAGCGTGCGTGCAAGTTGTCACAGACGTGTACGACTCTTTGTGACCCCAGGGGCTGTAGCCCACTCTGATCCTCTGTCCATGGGATTCTCCAGGCAAGAATCCTGGGGTGGGTTGCCAGCCCATCCTCCAGGGATCTTCCTGACCCAGGGCATCGAATCCCCATCTCCTGCATTGGCAGGCAAGTTCTTTATCACCAGGGCCACCTGAGAAGCCCCACAGTGAGCCCCCGAGTAACAATTCAGCTCAGAACAGAACTGCTTCAGCCCATCCCGTTTCTGGACACCTAAACTTAGGTAGAGTTGCTTTACAGTATCGTGTTAGTTTCTACAGCAAAGGGAATCAGCTATGCATACGCATTTATCCTGGCTTGTTTTTAAGACAGTTATTTATTTATTTAGCTGGGCCAGGTCTCAGTGGCGGAATACTGGGTTGAATACTCACTATAGTTTTTCTCTCTTTTCATTCCACTGACTGTCGGGGACAAAGAATAAAATCTAGGTCTTCCTTTATTATAATTCAGTTTTCTGATATACCAGACTAAGTTCTGTGTTTTTTATTTAACTTGAAAATGAGTCAGGAAACTTAAACAGGTACATCTGATGTGATGTGATTTTTAAAAAGGAAATATTTACATATCTAAGTAATTTTTCTATTACCTTGAAATTTCCATTAATAGTAATTTACTATTACATAGGATTTTAACTTTCAATTCCTTCTATGTAAATATCAGTGCAAATAAAATTTCAGGATTTAGTCATTTAACACAGTGCAAAGAACAGGAATATACTAGGAAACAAAGCTCTGGAAATCTCAATTCTTAAATGGCTTAAACTCATATTTTGGAACCACATAGTGAACAATTTTGTTTCCACTAGTGATATTATGTCTAAGTTTGTGCTTGTTTTTTTCTTTTTAAATTTCTCAGGCATTATTCAAAAATTTGGGGGGATGATGAGGTAGGGTGAATGATTGTAGGTAACATTTTTATTTGGAGGAAGAAAAGTCATCTGATAAAAGAAATTAATCTTCCAGATCCAGAGTAACTTTAGCATTTTATGTTCAGGAATTACCCATGAGCCTAATTAGTCTGTAGACTAATTTAGAACAATTTCTTATCTTGGTGGACAGGGAAGCTTTATTTACATGTCCAGATTTTAGCTAAGTTAAACTTAGCCTGGTTTGTTTATATTAGTACAAAAGCAAACCATTCATTTATTCTTTTTAAAATAAGGGATAATTTGATATAGATTCTGTCATAATACACTGATTTCTAAATTGGTTTGGAATCACTCTTCAGTGATCATCTAGTCTGATAACTACTTATAGGAAATAGTTTTGTGTAAGCAATTCAATGAGACTTTGAAAAAACTAATATTCTTTTTTGGTTTTTATTACCTCTATGTTGTAATGACACTCACTGCAAAAAATAAAATAAAATAAATAAAGTGTCCACTATATTGAAGATCATGCTCTAAGGGGAAAACTTTCCTCTAATATCAAGTATTGTATTGAATATTTCAAACTCTAATTTGCAATGCAGTCACACTTTAAACATCTGCTAAATTAAATTTTAAAACTCCACTTTCATCTAATTTTTAAAATTAGTATATCCACACAAACTATAAATTGCTATTTGCGGGGGGGATTCATCACATACTATTCCATTCTCAAATCTTTTGTTTTATAGCTTATTTTTGTAACATTTCAGATGAGTTTATACTATAAGATATGACTAAACGGTGCAAATTCACTGAAATATTTTGATGCTGAATTTATACAATGCCAAACATTTAGATTTAGAAATATATTCAGATATGACTCACTGTATGATTTCCTATACAGCATGAGTCAAGTCATGTTTCCCAGATAAACATACAGATGAATTTTGCTACAACACAATCATCCTATAAAGTGTGTTAGTCACAGCCTCAACATCAGCATTAAAAGAGTTCAGTGTAGCTAAAGAACTGAGCAGATTTTTCTGTTTTTCATTCTAATATTTGCCTCAGACATAGCCACATACACCCTTCCCTGAAAATAAAAAGTAGAATATTAATGAGAATTACTTCTCTTAATAGTCTACTATTTATCGCTGAGAGGAAAATTCCTAAAGTCCTTTCAGTTACCATTAGCTTGACAGATGTTATAAAATAAATAACCTGACACTGACACACATCTCATGGATGGTGAAAAAAGCTGACGTTAAGCAACTGAGCCTACTCTTCTATGAGTAATGCTATCGTGACAAAGGCATGCTCCCACATATACAAACATACAGTACAAAGGACTTATGATTTTCAAACTCATTGTCCAAAGAAAGGGTTTGATAAGCAATCACAAGACACCAGGCTTGGTTGCTTGCCCATATCCACTTCCTAGAGAATACATCAGTTTTATCTGGTTGGACTGTACACTGTTGTGTTTATAATGGTACTTGCCTAGAAGATTGAAATAGAAAACAGAGTAACTATTTAGGGTTTTAAACAACTTGCAAAGCTACATGCTTTCTCTTTCAACAAGAAAGCTTAAATCAAAAGGCACGGGATCATAAATACAGTTGGTTGTTCCTCCAAAGACCATGAACATGCTCCTTGAGGGTTGGTTTTATAAATCCTTCCGACACCTTGCAAGAAGTGCCTTGGCAGCACATCTGTAGCCCAAGCCACTCCTGAAATGTTTGTTTGCTGTTTCATTAGGGTAACGTCATTGTGTTTATAAACTAACTTTTTTTCCATTTCTCTTAGCAACCATTTCAAAATGATCTTCCAGATGGTGGTTAACTAGCACTTCTTAACTACCATCCTCAAAGGTCAATCTGTTTACTGGCATTTGACTGTGTAGAGCAGGAAGTTTGTGTTGCTTCTTGTGTTCTTAATGAAACCCGGCAGCAGAGGACTGAACGCAGTAGTCTCAGAACAGGAGGTCTCAGGATGGCAAAGACCCAAGGGTCAATTATTGAGTTAATTGATAAAAATCTAAGTGCTTGGAGGTCCCACTTTTCTTTCCGGGAAGAGTTTTCATTCATATATGCAAAAATCTGTAAGAAGCAAAAGGGGGGAAAGATGTCAGTTTTATATTGTAGCAGTAGACAGGCTTCGACCATGTGCAATTTCTTAAGGCTGAAAAGCAAAATGTGTTTTGTGTGATGGTTGTGGTGCTGAGAGGGAAGTTGCAAAATCTCAGCCCTCTCACACAAGTTTATGCCTTAGGGACACTCTGAAACAGAAGTATTGTCTCCTTTTGATAGATGGGGAAGAGAGGGAATGACAATGTGTGGCACTTACTTTCAAATACTGAATTATGATAATCCAGTGAGAGAGGGCACACAACAGAGCTTATTATGTTCTGGCCACTGGGTTGCCTGGGTTTGAATCCTGGCTCCAAAACTAGCTCTGGGACCACAGGTAAGAAAACTAACCTCTTTGTGTCGCCCTTTCTACATCTTTAAAATGAATGACAATGACAACAATTCCTATTCTTGGGATTGTTGGGAAGACGACAGGAAGTTATCCGTGTCAGCTACTGCAAACAGTGCTCCCTTAAAACGTGCCCCACAATGATAGTCCTTACTATCTTCATTTTACCAGCGAGGACACCATAGGGCAGAAACAGTAAGGGATTTGTCCAAGTTCCCAGGACTGGTTAGTGGACAACTCAGGACACAAAGTCTGACAAAGGTCTGTACAGTCAAAGCTATGGTTTTTCCAGGAGTCATGTATGGATGTGAGAGTTGGACCATAAAGAAGGCTGAGTGCCGAAGAATTGATGCTTTTGAACTGTGGTGTTGAAGAAGACTCTTGAGAGTCCCTTGGACTGCAAGGAGATCAAGCCAGTCAATCCTAAAGGAACTGAACCCTAAATATCCATTGGAAGGACAGATGCTGAAGCTCCAATAATTTGGCCATCTGATGTGAAGAGCCAACTCATTACAAAAGACCCTGATGCTGGGAAAGATTAAGGGCAGGAGGAGAAGGGGGTGACAGAGGATGAGATGGTTGGATGGCATCATTGACTCAATGGACATGAGTCTGAGCAAACACAGGGAGATAGTGAAGGACAGGGAAGCCTGGCGTGCTACAGTCCATGGGTCACAGAAAGTCCGACATGGCTGAGGGACTGAACAACAACAGGACACAAATTCCAAGTCCCTTGAGACCTGAGCAGGGCTCACTGTTTGCTACATCCAGGTCGCCTATGTAGGCCAAAAGGCTTCAGAAGAGTCTTAAACACTGGAAAGCTGACACATCATTACATGTTGGCCAGTGTTCTCGAAGTGGTATACCAGCTCTCATCTGATTCCGTAGGTATTTAGGGAACAAACAACTTTCTGATCAGATTGCAGAGAATGGAACAGCACATACCTGATAAAGATCAAACACTTCCAGATAGCTTACTGAAAAGAGTGAAACATGGAAATCATACCTGGGCGTTTGAAGCCAGGTCTTTATAGAGCTCCAGGGCCTTTCTTACCAACTGCAGCGAGTGAGTTAGAGAGCTATTCCTTCTTTCCTCCACTCTCCCTCACCAGAAGAAGAAACAGTTTCTTTCCTATCCCCCTAGTACTTAATTCTGCAGGCATCTGGCAACTGCATATACAAAGCAAATTGCAGGGAGGGAAAGAGTAGTCATCTTTGGGTTGCTTATGTTAGGACAATATCGGGAAGGTTTGGCAGCTGTAGGTGTTTATGCCAGAGAATCTTGGCTTAAGGGAATGGAGAAGAGACTTGGCAGATGAGCAAAAGGAAAAAAAAAAAAAAAAAAAACAACTGAAGGTGGATGTCCCTGAATATAGAGAGAAGAAAAAAGTTAGGTGGAGATACGCAAGGGAGCAATACTTCTCTTGTCAGCTAAATTGTTTTAGATGAGAAATTTACAGTACTTATATGGTATATTTAAAGAGAAATTTAAATATTGCTCTTTAAATTGTGACTCTTAAAATTGTGTATCTAATTATCACACAGAATTGTCTATAAGGTCTTGAATCCGGCTACAATACAGTGTGTGTGTGTGTATATACATATATATATTTAGGGCTTCCCTGGTGGCTCAGATGGTAAAGAATCTGCCTACAATGCAGGAGACCTGGGTTTGACCCCTGGGTCAGGAAGATCCCCTGGAGAAGGAAATGGCAACCCATTCCCATATTCTTGCCTGAAGAATTCCATGGACAGGGAAGCCTGGTGGGCTACAGTCTATGGGGTCGCAAAGAGTAGGACACAACTAAGCGACTTTCACTCACTCAAAGAGCCATTTTGGAGTTTTAGAATTCAGGATGATATTGTACATAAACCGGATAGGTTAAAATATATTAGTTACTACACACACACACAACTGAGTGTTCTGTCATAGGAAAAGTTTGTAGCTGGGTTTATGACCTAATCTCACCCAAAAACTATAACACTGGATAGTCTAGTGGGCCACAGAGAGGGCTCAGCTTTCCAGTCACAGGTCACATGTGAAGATGAGTCAGGTTTTCAGTGGCAAGATCAGACCATAGTTCCTGGTCTCTCTAGAATGTGACTGACCAATGAGAAGTAAAAAATGGTTTCAGAGGATGAAGCAATTCTGTACTTTACTTCCTTTTCATCCACTATACTGAGTAATTTTTAGAAACGCTTAAAATCTGCAATTTAGGAGGCGGCCAATATGGGCATGCTTAGTCGTCTCCGTTGTGTCTGACTCTTTTCGACCCCAAGGACTGTAGCCCACCAAGCTCTTCTGTCCATGGAATTTTCCAGGCAAGAATAGTGCAGCAGGTTGCTATTTCCTCCTCTAGGGGATCTTCCCGGCCCAGAGATCAAACCTGCATCTCCCCCCTTGCAGGTAGATTCTTTGACCCACTGAGCCACCTCTGTACCCATTAAACACTAACTTCTCATTCCCCTCTCCCTTCAGCCAATCCTGGATTTTAATTAAAGGCTTACACAATGGATACAGGTCAATTAATTAATAACGTTTCACTTATATTCTGGAATTCAGTTTCCGAGGCTGGTAGACTGTATACATGCTTTTGCACATGCTACTAATAAATTTGCTATGAGAAAAATATCAAGGACAAATGTAAACCAGTCAAGTGAGTTTTAATTCCTTAGGACAGACTGTCTACAGGGCTTTGCTAAGAACAGAGAGCTTGTTGTGATACCTACAAAGCAGCACCAACGAAAGTTAGTGTCCTTTAGATTTGTCTTCCACCGAATCTCCGCAGCCTCCATATAAAACTTCATCTTGGCACTGACCTGGCACTCTTTGTTTCAGCTACTTTCCTACCTTTAATGCAACTACATAGCACATTCAGAATTTTAGAGCAAATGAGAACCTTATTTGGCTGCTCATTGAAATCACCTGAGGATCATTAAAAATACTCTGATGGAAAAAAATAATAAAGAAATAAAAATACTCTGATGGCTTTCTCCCTCCCTCAGAGACTCTGATTTTATTAGTCTGGGCTATAACCTGGGTGTCAGGGCTTTTAATGTCCCCCAGGAGATACTAGGGTTTCCCCCGTTGCTCAGTGGTAAAGAATTTGCCTGTCAGTGCAGGAGACATAAGAGATACGGGATCAATCCTTCAGTCAGGAAGATCCCCTAGAGTAGGAAATGGCAACCCACTCCAGTATTTCTTGCCTGGAAAATCCCATGGATAGATGAACCTGGAGGGCTACAGTCCATAGGATGGCAAAGAGTCAGACACAACTGAGCATGAATGTATACACAAGTGATACTGACATATCGCAAAGTTGAGACCCACTGCTTTAGACCCTTACCCAATACCTGAAATAATTTTAAATTATCCATCTATCACACTTAACAACAAAAGGCCTCCCGAGGCCTGGCCAATTAAACATGACTTGGAGTTTCCAGATTTCAGTTCCTGATTATTAATATACAATGATTTCTTTTGAAAACGGAATCTTATGGGAAAAGTAGCTAATATTTACTGAATACGTTTGTGTCAGGTCTGGTGCTAAACAATTTGTGTCTTGTAGTTAATCCTTCTACAAATCTGTAAAAGTGTTATTAGTCCCATTTTTGTAAGAAGGAGATCAAGGCTTAGAAGATTAGTTACATTGACCCAAATCACACCATGGGTAAGTAGGGAAGCCTTGCAGCCACAGAAGCAGGACCAGACTTCTTAGCCACTACACACTCTAGCACCATCTGCATAAATACCCTATGATGTGAAGGGTTACATGAAATTCACCACTGACTGATTATGGGTTTGTAGGAGATTTCTTTCCAAATGTGTCACAAAGATTTATGGGTATTACTGCTCCTGTTCATAGATTTAAAAACCATGGGTATCTAAGAAGCTCTTGGCTTTCTTTGGGGCTTTTCTTTCCTCCACGCTTTCCACAGCCAAATGGCAGGCAGTGACAATCACCTTGACCAAGAGTGTAGACATAACACATCACTTCTCTTTAGGGAAATGGCCCATAGTTCTTACCGTCTACCTTTTTAAAAGTCAGTGTAATCATATCAGTATTCACAACCACCATTTCATATCATATGGAGAAGGAAAAGGTGTCAAGTGAAAATACTCACGTAGAAAAACTTTCTCTTAAAAGGTAACATGTATTACAATTCTTTAACAATCTTCAAACAGGAGAATGGATACTTTATTACACCTGAAACTATCACAAGATTGTTAATCATCTCCAATATCAAGGAAAAAGTTTTTAAAAATCCCCAAATACATCACTTCTGATGTTTGAATGATAAAAGGCCTTCTTGTATTGCATGCATATCAACTCAGAATATCAACAGGCAAAGTTCATCGTGGTTATGCAGAGAGATTTCTGAATTTCTCTTTCATTACTACTAGAATTGTGATATTGTGCATCATGTAATCAACAAGTTTCAAACCACTTTAACAACCCCCTTCATGTTAAATTTTACATAAAGAGTACCAGGAATGCATGAGGGAAATTCCAGTGCTGTTTACTTGCATTTGCTCTGTATTTGAAAGATCAGATTTCCGCTAATCAGATTGACCTAAAAAGTATAGCCCTAAAGAACTCTAAAGATGAAGAAATTTTTAGAATGAGTCAATGGTTCACTCTTGAAATTTTAGAACCGGATAAAATGCATAAGCACTTTATCCTAATGACATGAGGAAAATAGTTTAAAATGACCAGAGGCTATTAACAGTTATTAGTAAAGTGGTGAGAAAGTGACTAAATATGGGTTGGAAATTAAGAGACAAACAGTATCTGAGTCAAGAATGGACGTCTGATGTGTTTCCTGTGTCCTGTCTCATTTCAGAAAGAAAGAAAGTTTCCATCTATCTCTGTGAAATGATAATAACCTCTGATTAGGAATTTATTAATTTGTACAATATTCCTTTAATGCAAAAACTGTATGGAATATGTTATTGGTCTTATGCATGATTTTATATTGGATAGCCAAAATAATGCTTTTTTAAAAGATCAATTAAGAAATGCTTAAATGTTTAACAACAAAACTTTATGTGAGGAGTAATCAGCTTATTTCCTAATTTAGACCAGTATTTACACTAGTGAATCTTCTAAAATCTCAGACTCAGCCTTTTAATGCATAGATCTGTGCAGAAGTAAAAAAAACTGTACCCTCGGTCCCAGCTCAGGCCCCTTGGTCTGCTATGGAGAAAAAGGTCTTTGCCACTGTATTTTTACAGCTAAAAGTTAAAAATTAAGAGACAAAGTGGTGCAGATATTTATAACATCTTCACAACTCTCTTATAACTCTTGGGTTGATCTTTTCATGGGCTTCCCTGATGGCTTAGTGGGCAAGAAATCCATCTGCAACCCAGAAGACACAAGAGATACAAGTTCAATCCCAGGGTTGGGAAGATCCCCTGGAGGAGGAAATGGCAACCCTCTCCAGCATTCTTGCCTGAAAAATCCTATGGACAGAGTAGCCTGGTGGGCTGTAATCCAAAAGGTTGCAGAATCAGACATGTGTCCTAATCACAAGGACACAATCTTCTCATATGTTACCCCTGAATAAGTATTTTCTCTCTGATGGTATTGTGGTTAAAAGCATAGGCTCTGTGTTTAAACTGCCTGCCTTTGAAACCTGGCTCCAGTATTCACTAGCTTGAGACCCAAGGTAAGTTATGTGCCTCATTTGTAAAACAGGAATAAAAATACTACCTATATATGACAGATTGTTGTGAAGGTAATGGGTTAATTTATGTAAAAATTAGCACTCAAAAATGTTAGCAGTTTTGATGGTGGTAATAATGACCCAAACTCCTTTACAGCGGACTGAGCATTTTACATTCAGAGTTTCACTTCCCAAGCTTCGGAAGTCCTAGGCTGGCATTCTTGGAGGAAGCAGTAATTGTAACTTGCCCATACTTTGGGACAATGGTTGACTTAGCAGTTCAGGTTTCCTTAATTTCCTACCCCTCTTTCCTCATTCCTGGGGTGCTGAGCAGGCTGGAATCCCGCTGGGTACACAGCTATGAGTTCTCCTTGTTGGGCCAGTGGTGTGGCCCACTTCTTGTGTGTTGTGTTAGTTGCTCAGTCATGTCCAACTCTTTGTGGCCCCATGGATTGTAGCCCACCAGGGAAGACCTGTGGCCCAATTTGAGGGCCCAGAAAGCAGTTCTGTTATTTCAAGGAAGAAAGAGACACAGAGAGGGCAGATTGCTAGCATTTTCTGGAACACAAGAAATTAGTTAGAATAGTTCATTAATAATTATTTTACATTGATTACATTTTCATTGATACTATTTAGATATGTTGGGTGAAATAAAATATTTTAGTTAATAATTAATTTCATCTTTTTTTTTAAAAAACTTTTTGTTATGTGGCTACTAGAAAATTGGAGAAATGCTGGACTGGATGAAGCACAAGCTGGAATCAAGATTGCTGGGAGAAATATCAGTAACCTCAG
>SJYA01005903.1:0-20749 GCA_006410615.1 Neotragus moschatus | reverse complement strand
GCAGAGACATTACTTTGCCAACAAAGGTCTGTCTAGTCAAGGCTATGGTTTTTCCAGTAGTCATGTATGGACGTGAGAGTTGGACTATAAAGAAAGCTAAGTGCCAAAGAATTGATGCTTTTGAACTGTGGTGTTGGAGAAGACTCTTGAGAGTCTCTTGGACTGCAAGGAGATCCAACCAGTGCATCCTAAAGGATATCAGTCCTGGGTGTTCATTGGAGGGACTGATGTTGAAGCTGAAACTCCAATACTCTGGCCATCTGTTGTGAAAAACTGACTCATTTGAAAAGACCCTGATACTGGGAAAGATTGAGGGCAGGAGGAGGAGTGAACGAGACAGGATGAGATGGTTGGATAGTATCACCGACTCGATGGACATGAGTTTGAGTGAACTCCGGGAGTTGGTGATGAACAGGGAGGCCTGGCATGCTGCCGTCCATGGGGTCGCAAAGAGTCGAACATGACTGAGTGACTGAACTGAACTGAACTGAGCCAAACAGTGTATACCTATAGGTTGGTGACTGAAGAGGAGGCAAGGCTGAAGACAAGGGTTCAGTTGTTATTCTCAACATACCAGCTAACCAACAAGTAACCCCTGTCTACATTTACATACATCATCTTCAGCTGAAGGCTGAGACTGTGGCTCCCATAACAAGCAAAGACTGATCTTAGATACCTGACTATTCACAGATGTAGGCAGTGTAAGCAAGGCCATACATTTCTCTGGGCTTCCCTGGTGGCTCAGAGGGTAAAGGGTCTGTCTGCAATGCAGGAGACACAGGTTCGATCTCTGGGTCAGGAAGATTTCCTGGAGAAGGAAATGGTAACCCACTCCAGTATTCTTGCCTGGAGAATCCCATGGATGAAGGAGCCTGGNTAGGCAGTGTAAGCAAGGCCATACATTTCTCTGGGCTTCCCTGGTGGCTCAGAGGGTAAAGGGTCTGTCTGCAATGCAGGAGACACAGGTTCGATCTCTGGGTCAGGAAGATTTCCTGGAGAAGGAAATGGTAACCCACTCCAGTATTCTTGCCTGGAGAATCCCATGGATGAAGGAGCCTGGTAGGCTAGAGCCACGGGGTCACAAAGAATCAGATACGACTGAGCAAATTCAGTTTCACTTTACACATTTCTCTACTGTTGTCAGATGGTTCAGCTTTCCGTAAAACTTGCCTCTGTCTTATTGGCTGCTGTCCAAGTATGCAATGTATAGCCAACTTCCTCCAGCAAGCTGATATTTTCCCTATGACATTACTAAAACTTTGGCTTTGGTGGACCCCTGGCTTGAGTCCCAAGTAACAAAAGGCAAGATTAACCAGCTAATTCTTTTCCGAAAATCCCCTCTACCATGTCCTACCACAGAGAAGTCAATCCCAAATGGCATTCTGTCACTTGTAAACCCAGTAGCAGTTTCAGTTTCTGCTTAGCTTAGAGCCTTTCAGTTGCACGTAAGAGAAATCCATGACAGACCAGCTTATGCAAAATGAAAAGTTTTGACCCCCGTAACGGAAAAGACCAGAGATCGTCTACCTCCCTGTCTCAGGGGCTCTGAATGCTCACAGAACACCATCAGGGGACAAGGGGACTATGAAAGCCAGTCTCTGGGCCTGCTTGCACCATGTCACCTACACGTGCTGCCTCATACTCTCTGGGTTGGGAACGACGACCCAGAGCCGATGCAGCTAAAGTGCTCCTCGTAGTTGATGAGAGCAGAAGGGGAGAGATCATGTCTCTAACCCGAGCTGTCATAATAGCCACTCCAACATCCCTCTGACACATTTGGAGGCAGATGAGCAACGGCCCTTCTGTGGTTTTGTGTGCTCCATCCAGCCTCATCCTGGGCACCCCGGCTCTCTCTGATCACCTCCAGGGTAGGGCAGCACGTCCTAAAACCGAGGCAGGGAGATGACGTAACAGACTTCCAGTACAGTTAAGTGTTATTTTTTAGAGCTATGGAAATACTGACTTTATATCTTAAAAAAAATAATTCAAAAGTATTGCCTTTGGAGAGTGAAAAATTTTAGAAGAGGTATAAAACAGGAGCTTTGCTTTTCATGAAAGGTTCATCTGGTGATATTTGATGGTGTATTTTATGCAGAGGTGACCTCAATGTATATTTTAAAATAAAATTAATAAAAGGATGATGTGGTTTCTGTGTGTCTTTGCAGGATCAAGAAGGTATTCATACGGCCTAGATCCAAGTAGGAGGCATGTTTTCATATCTCCCAATGCTAAAATTGAATATTAGAGAACTTAAGACCTATACAATATGAGGCAAATGTAATTCGGGGCTTTGATTTTGGTTTTTAGTTAAACTAGAAGTATAGTAATAAAATAATAATGCTCAATTTTAAACTCTGATCAAGAAAGCGCAATAGAAAATGATGAGCCGATCACAATTAAGATTATGGTTGTTAAAAAAACTAAATTAAAATACAAGAGAATTAAGCTTGATGGTATATTAAAACATAATCTACCTAGACTAAGTAGGATTTAGGCCAAGAATGAAAGGTTAGCATTATATTTGGGGATATATTTCTATAATACATCAAACTAACAGACATATTTCATCATCTGAGAAGCTATTCAATGCAATGAAATACACTCCCAGATTAAAAAAGTAATAAGCAGTAGTCTTTCAAGGGTGGAACATAAGGATAATTCCTTTTGAAACAAGAAATATCTCCAGTCATTATTATTTCTTTGGTAAGATCCTGGGAATAATAATTTTAAATTTAGAACTACTAGTGATTATTAACATCATTATTTTAAATGCTTCTGAAATATACAGACAATTAAATATGAATGACTATAAGATATATAAACTATTAGAGAAAGAATGAAAAAATAATAGATCCAAAAGTGTCATTGTTTCCTGGAAAACAAAGAAAATGAGCTAAACATCTACTGGCATTTAAATGAAAAAATATGTGCTAAACATAAAAAATATTTTAAATCAGTGCTAAATGTCTGCAAGTGGTCATTTGTCAGAGTTAATCTCCCAATTTAGTATTTTATTATTATAGTTCTTGAATTTCAGTATTTTATTATAATAGTTCTAATCATTTTTGTTTTCAAGTCAGCATCAGAAAAATCCATGCAAATGCTATAATCCTTTATGTGCTTAATGAAGCTACCTGGGGTTACTGTTAATAGATTTTTTTTTAATATATCCTCAATAGCAGCTGCACTTGGTTTTATTTTCTAAACTATTCTGTTAGTATAAGTAATATGAATTCTTTGAAGATCTTCAGCTCAAAATCTTATATCACTTCTAAAACCTCTCTGAATATATCTAGAATTGCAAAATCAAATGTGCTATTCCTTCATACTTCTTCTCTCCTTTTTCTAGGGTGTAAAATGCTGAAGTTTTGTGACCAAAATATTTCATGACCACTCGTGTCATAAATAGTCTAACCTAAACATGTTCTAGAAACGCAAGTGCTCTTCTCTGCTAATCCGATAGAAGCACATAATTAATTAAAATTATGGCTTGGCTTTGAAAATGCCACATTTAAAAATGATGAAATGAAAAAAAGCAGCATTCCTTTCACATGACCTGAACCTTATGTTTAGAATGTTTTATATGGAGTACCAGCTTAGTCCTTAAACTGTTACATTCAAGTAGAGTCATAGTAGATATTTTAAAACCCTGAGAGAAAAACCGTAAGGGGAAACAGTCTGGAAGCCTCTAGCGTCATAAAGAAAAACATGCTTCAAAATAAAGATCCTCAAAATGCAGAGGCTGCCTCCGTGCAAAAGTTCTCCACTCCTTCAGACTTGCCCACTGGGCTCCAAAACAGCTGTTTATATGTCAAGGGTCAATTCCAAGGATACATTAGATTAGAACTCAGTATAACACGGAGAGAAAAAAGGAACGCTATTTCCAACTGGCCGTAGGAGAAAGGGTGTGCCCTAGTGGCTGTCATGCTAGGTGTATATACTCATACAAAGTTTATATACTCAGCTTGGTTTATGACTATTGATTTGACGTTTATATGAAGCTATGGATAAACTAGCTTTACCCAGTTTTCTGAAGACATGGAAAGCATCAATCCTGTTCACACACATATTCCTGCAATGCGCAATCTCTTCACTGCCTGGAGCATCTATGGCTATCCAAAGACCACAGCCTGGGAAAAGACACTTGCAGAGAAGAAACAAAGGAATAACCAAAAAGCACACAAACAAAAAACCTGTGACTGACCAAAAGATTATATGTGTATCCATTAAGTGTCCCTTGTGCATAGTAAGTCACATCGGTCACGTCTGACTCTGCAATCCTATGGACTAGCCCATCAGACTCCCCTGGCCACGGGATTCTCCAGGCAAGAATACTGGAGTGGGAAGTGTTCCTTACCGTTGAGCTAAGGTCTAAAAGGAAAGGGGGCAGACATAAGACCTTCACTGGCCTGAGACACACTGTCATTTAGGAACATAAATCAGGTAGGAAGCAGTGAAGTGAATATGCAGGTCAGTGACTGAGACAGTGATGAAATCCAGAGGTGGGGCCATTAGGGATACTGTCCGGAACAGGGCTGCTGTCCCAGAATATTTATACGGCAAGTTATTAACAAGTTTACTTGGTGGAGTTATTTATTTTCACATGTTGTGGTTTCTTCTTTTCTTTGCCTTTTTATTGTTGTTGTTGTTGGAGTTAAAGGGTCATTCATCCGTGTTGGCACACACAAAGATATATAGTGATAAAATATTTTTAAGTAAAATAATGTATTGTATANGGCAAGTTATTAACAAGTTTACTTGGTGGAGTTATTTATTTTCACATGTTGTGGTTTCTTCTTTTCTTTGCCTTTTTATTGTTGTTGTTGTTGGAGTTAAAGGGTCATTCATCCGTGTTGGCACACACAAAGATATATAGTGATAAAATATTTTTAAGTAAAATAATGTATTGTATATTTTAATTTTTACACTTTAGAATGCCTTAAAATTTACAGAAAATTCACAAAGTTCAGACAAAGAGTTCCCGTATGCCCTACATCCAATTTTCTCTAGTAACATCTCACTTCAGTGAACAGATTACGTTATAAAAAGTCTATGCTTTATTCATTTCTAGGTCTTCTATCATTCTCCAGGATCCCATTATATTTATCCATCTAGTCTGTGGCAGTTCCCCAGATTTTGTTTTGCCGACCTGGATNTATTTTAATTTTTACACTTTAGAATGCCTTAAAATTTACAGAAAATTCACAAAGTTCAGACAAAGAGTTCCTGTATGCCCTACATCCAATTTTCTCTATTAACATCTCACTTCAGTGAACAGATTACGTTATAAAAAGTCTATACTTTATTCATTTCTAGGTCTTTTATCATTCTCCAGGATCCCATTATCCATCTATTTATCCATCTAGTCTGTGGCAGTTCCCCAGATTTTGTTTTGCTGACCTGGACAGTTTGGTGGAGTGCTGCCTAGGTGTTTGGTAGGATGCCCCACTACTAGGAACTGTCTAGTGTTTTTATCATGATTAGACTGAATATATGGATTTTGCCAAGCTCCCAGGTGGTGCTAGTGGTAAAGAGTCTACCTGCCAGAAGACACAAAGGACCTGGGCTCAATCCCTGGGTCAGGAAGATTCCCTGTAGAAGGAAATGGCAATCCACACCAGTATTCTTGCCTGAAGAATCCCATGGACAGAGGAGCCTGGCAGGCTATATTCCATGGGATCACAAAAAGTTGGACATGACTGAGCACACTCACAAAACCAGTGGACNTAGTGTTTTTATCATGATTAGACTGAATATATGGATTTTGCCAAGCTCCCAGGTGGTGCTAGTGGTAAAGAATCTACCTGCCAGAAGACACGAAGGACCTGGGCTCAATCCCTGGGTCAGGAAGATTCCCTGTAGAAGGAAATGGCAATCCACACCAATATTCTTGCCTGAAGAATCCCATGGACAGAGGAGCCTGGCAAGCTATATTCCATGGGGTCACAAAGAGTTGGACACGACTGAGCACACTCACAAAACCAGTGGATTTTGGCAAANAGAAGAAGCAAAGGACCTGGGCTCAATCCCTGGGTCAGGAAGATTCCCTGTAGAAGGAAATGGCAATCCACACCAGTATTCTTGCCTGAAGAATCCCATGGACAGAGGAGCCTGGCAGGCTATATTCCATGGGATCACAAAAAGTTGGACATGACTGAGCACACTCACAAAACCAGTGGACTTTGGCAAAGAAGACTCTGAGATAAAATGTTCTTTTTTGACATCATATTAAATTTATATGCTCTCAGTTTGGTTTATGACTATTGATTTTAACCCTGATCATCTGGCTGCGGTACGTTTGTCAGGTTTCTCACTGTAAACTACACTTTTTCTTCCCTTTCCATTATCCATTCTTTGGAAAGAAGTTGCTATGTCAGGAAGATATCCTGGAGAGAGGAATGGCTACCCACTCTGNATATGCTCTCAGTTTGGTTTATGACTATTGATTTTAACCCTGATCACCTGGCTGCGGTACGTTTGTCAGGTTTCTCACTGTAAACTACACTTTTTCTTCCCTTTCCATTATCCATTCTTTGGAAAGAAGTTGCTATGTCAGGAAGATATCCTGGAGAGAGGAATGGCTACCCAGACTGGTATTCTTGCCTGGAGAATTCCATGGACAGAAGAGCCTGGCGGGCTACAGTCCATGGGGTCGCAGAGTCAGATCAACTAACGACTGATCAACTAACACTTCGCTTATGCTATGTATAGCGTACTCCGAAGGAGCAGAGAGTTATTCTCCATCTATCTACATGAGTCATTTAGAATTCTGAGCAGGAAATTTATCATTCTTATGCATCATTTAGTGATGCAATCAATTATCTATATCAATTTGTACTTATAGATATTAATTTATATAATGGGTTACGAATGATTCAGTGCTACATTAATTTTGGGGGGCCCAAATTGTTTCAATTTTGGCCAGTACTGTTGGCTCTTCTATCCTTGTAACATGTCTCAATCAATGTGAGGCTTTGCTTTCAGTTTTCAGAACATCTTCATTTCCTAGTCTATAAGATGTTCCACTCTCATCTTGCATATTTTCTGTCCAAGTCTTAGAGTGGGCCAGTTTTTCAGGAAGTCTCATTCCTTTTGTTGAAAAATGGAGTTAGAAACTATGGCCTAGATGCCAGATGTGCTTACAGCTTCTGAGGTGTGGGTTGTTTCTAAGCCTTCAACCCTTAGGAGCAAGGAAATACATGTGTGTGTGTTAACCCTTGTGTATGCACAAATTTATAAATACTGCTGTTTGTAACCATCTGTATCTACATAAAGCAAGGCCTGAGTTGACACTGATGTCTCCAATTGAAACTCCTTATCGCATGGATACTTCCAGCCACCTACCCTTACTTCTATGTAACTTTCCAGTATAGCAGGGAGAATTCTGATCTCAGGCATCCAACATCTATTTATCTGAAGGTTCATATCCACTATGTAAAGTGGATTCGGAATTGCTAACTCATACTTTTGTGGGAAACAACTTTATCCAGTGGAGTACAGTGTTTACACAAAGTTCTTTGTGTTTTTAGTCTTACAGATGCTTTGCTGTTGTTCAGTCGCCAAGCTGTGTCTGACTCTTTGCAACCACATAGACTGTGGCACACCGGGATTCCCTGTCCTTCACTATCTCCCAGAGCTTGCTTAAATTCATGTCAGTTGAACTGGTGATGCCATCCAACCATCTCCTCCTCTGCTTCCCTATGCTACTCACTTCCAAAGTTACTTAGGTTGGCATCTCCCTTCCCTCCCCACAGCAGAAAGGTGTTTTCATATCTTTCTAATACAGTTAAATTTTGTTATGACAATCTGCATTCCATCTTGAGCTCCTCATGCAGATAAATACATTTTGAAAAACACTAAGCTTTACTATTTGTGCTATGAAGTTGAAGTGTTTTGGCCAATGCACAGTGCCATATACCCACCATTGAAGCATGATATAAAATAGTTTCTTCTTCTTCACACACAAAAAGTCCTGTAAACATCACTATTCAACCACTTCCGTGAACTGGATCCCTAGCAACTGCTGGTTTAATTACTGTTGCTCTGATTTGCCCTTTCCAAAATGTTACACATGGAACCATATATTAATTAACTTTTTCAGGCTGATTTATTTCACTTAACAATGTATCTCCGTAATCCACCCACCTCTTGTGTGGTTTCACCTGCTCATTCTTCTTTTATTGCTGAGTAATCCGTCATTGTCTCAATGTATCAAATGTTGTTTATCCATTAGCCTATAGGAGTACATCTTGGTTGTTTCTAGGCCTTGGGGACTATAAATACTCCCATTTGGGTTTTTATGTGGGCATATCTTTTTGATTAGTCGGGTAAATATCCGAGGACACAATTACCAGATTTTTGGGTCAAGTTAAGTTTAGTTTTGAAAGCAAATACCCAACTATTGTCCAGATCGGCCATATCATTGTGCATTCAGGCCAGCAATGAATGAGAATTCCTGTTGCCCACACTGGTATTCAAGGTGTTGTCCCACCTATTTTAGTCACTTGAATAAATGTGTAGTGGTATATCAGTGAAGTTCAACGTGTGCTTCCTTAATGACAAATGACTTTGAACATCTTTTCAAACATGCCACTCTGCTGCTTCTTCATTGACGTGCATCTTCTGACTTTTTGCTCACGTTTTCACTGAGTTGTTTGATTTCTTCCTGTTGAGGCTCCAGGTACGATTTGGGCACAAGACCTGTATGAGACATGTGGGGTTTGTTGCGTGTTTTGTTTGTTTCTTTTGGCCACACTGTATAACATGCAGGATCTCGGTTCCCTGACCACGGATCAAACCCATGCCACTCGCAATGGAAGTATAGAGTCTCAACCACTGGACCACAGGGGAAGTCCTTGTAAATATTTTCTTACGTACATTTATTATTTATATGTATTCTTATAGCATATACAGAAAGTATAGCAAATCTACCACCTGGGAAGGAAACCCACTTTGAGGTGAGAGCATCTGTTCAGTGTTTTGGCAGAAGGGAGGGAAGGCAGTAAGGAAGAGGGAGTCAGCAGGTATATAGTGTATTTTGTTTTTAAGCATTGAGTTTACTGCACACATTTCTCCCCGGATTTCTTGTAGGAGAAGAAATAAAGCAAAAAACAAACAAACAAAAACAATAGTTGAATAAGACCCAAAGGAGCCTATGTTAGCATCTGAATAAACAACATACTGGGTGTATCCCAACCCCAAAAGCTGCAAGGGGAAGGACTGGGCTCAGGAAAGCTTTCCTGCGTGACCCCTGAACAGAGTCAGCCAAGGGGAGTGGGCTGGGGCCCCTTCGGAGGGGCTGCTGTCTTGTGACAGTGAGTGAGTTTCCCCCCACGTCCAGCCTCCAGCCTGCACTGCCTGAGCCCCAGCTGAAAGCCAGTGCACCTCTGTGTGTGTGGCTTTCTGACGCGAACAGGGCTCCTGTGTCCTCCAAATTTTCTAAATATGACCTATGTTTTCTGATAACCTTTGAGGTTGGACAACTTCTGTCAAGATGNCCAGCCTCCAGCCTGCACTGCCTGAGCCCCAGCTGAAAGCCAGTGCACCTCTGTGTGTGTGGCTTTCTGACGCGAACAGGGCTCCTGTGTCCTCCAAATTTTCTAAATATGACCTATGTTTTCTGATAACCTTTGAGGTTGGACAACTTCTGTCAAGATGAGTAGCTATTAGAGAGATGTAGAAAATTTTCTTAGAACGGCGGAGTGTGTCTTTTCTGGATTTTACTATTATGCTGAGTCATTTTCCTGCTCTAGGTAACCCAGATGTCTCTGAAATGCCTTAACACCTAACATCTAGAAAGTCTCAGCTTGATACATATTCAATGATGTGTTGANGAGTGTGTCTTTTCTGGATTTTACTATTATGCTGAGTCATTTTCCTGCTCTAGGTAACCCAGATGTCTCTGAAATGCCTTAACACCTAACATCTAGAAAGTCTCAGCTTGATACATATTCAATGATGTGTTGAAACCCAAAGACATCCTTAGAAGGAGCATCTGATTCCTCATCTTTTAGCCCTTGCTTCTGGCAACCAGGGCCCAAGTGGGGGAAACTTGGCCTCTTTCCTTGATTTCATGAAATAGAAAAAACAAACAAACAAGCAGTGTACAGCACCATAAATGTACAAGCTAAGTATCTGAGAAACTTGCATTATTATTGAAAGTTTCAGGACTTGAAAAAATTCACAAAGCAGCAAGAGAACCACCTTGAACATCACACTTCTCCCCCTTTCCAGTCCTCTCAGCCGCCAGAACCTGGACTTTCCTGGTGCTGCCAGCCCAGGTGTGGCCCCGCTGACCTCTTAGCATGTTGCATATTTCCCTGGCCTGTTTCTATCATCTCTGATTTTTTTTTCCTTTTTCTTCCCGGCCTCACTGGTTGGCCTCCATGCCAATACTTCATCTTCTCCTGGGCAGTAGAAATTATCTTGCACCTTCAGAACCACACTGCATTATCTAAATCCCTCAGTGCACGCAAAAGAACAAAAACACCATCTAGCCATTGTGTCAGAAACATAAAGAGCAAGCAGAAAACCTGAGGTCACTTCTAACTGGCTACTTGAAGAGGAGCCTTCATCCTTGAGAGGCATTTATGACTTAAACATGTTTTCCTCTGCGACACCTGTGTTTGTTGTGACAGCTTGAAATAAGCTGAGATGCTGCTTCCTTCTCTCTGAGCCTCCGTCCTCTGACAGAAGATTATGAAGGTAGTGATCACTAAGGAGATTTGGCAAATACGAGCTCAGTTCCTGCATGGGGTAGGGGCTGTGTGTGCACTGGGTCAGGTCTCAATGTCTAACCATTAATTTCCCTGTGATTTTTATGGATGCTGGGAAACTCAAATACTTACTTCGTGAGAAAGTATATCCTTCACCTATGCTGAATCTCAAATTATTTCAAAGGGTTGACTTTTCCCATAAGTAAAAGTTAAATGGTTATAATTCAACAAATTATAACCAAATTCTTAGAAATTTGAGTTATTGGTGACAACTTCCTGTGCTTTCCAGAACTCTCTTAGAATTTATATATATATACATGCTGCTAAGTCGCTTCAGTCGTGTCTGACTCTGTTCGACCCCATAGACAGCAGCCCACCAGGCTTCCCCATCCCTGGGATTCTCCAGGCAAGAACACTGGAGCGGGTTGCCATTTCCTTCTCCAATGCATGAAAGTGAAAAGTGAAAGTGACATTGCTCAGTCCTGACCGACTCTTAGCAACCCCTATGGACTGCAGCCTACCAGACTCCTCCATCTATGGGATTTTCCAGGCAAGAGTACTGGAGTGGGGTGCCATTGCTTTCTCTGATATATATATACATATATATGTATATGTACGTATATATATATATACACATTTATATATATTTTGGCCACCTCATGCGAAGAGTTGATTCATTGGAAAAGACTCTGAGGTTGGGAGGAATTGGGGGCAGGAGGAAAAGGGGACAACAGAGGATGAGATGGCTGGATGGCATCACTGACTCAATGGACGTCAGTCTGAGTGAACTCTGGGAGTTGGTGATGGACAGGGAGGCCTGGAGAGCTGCGATTCATGGGGTTTGCAAAGAGTAAGACATGACTGAGTGACTGAAGTGAACTGAACTGATATATATATACACATATATGGGTCTATCTATATATCTGGGCTTCTCTGGTAGATCAATGGTCAAGAATCTGCCTGCCATTGTAGGAGACACGGGCTTGATGTCTGGGTCAGGAAGATTCCCTGGAGAAAGAAATGGCAACCCATTCCCGTACTTGCCTGGGAAATCCATAGACAATGGAGACTGGCAGGATATAGTCAATGGGGTTGCAGAGTGAGACACAGCTTACGGACTGAACAGCAATCTATCTATCTATCATCTATGGGTTTTACACATACAAACATATGTATGTTTGCATATATATGTATATTTCCAAATATAAAGTAACCCAGATATATATACAGCTAATTTTTTGAAAGTACTGAAGTACATGAGAAATGAAACATGTTATTTAAAAAGAAGAAATAGGAAGTATAAGTTACTTTATAATAGTATAATTCTTTTTTTAATATAAATTTATTTATTTTAATTGGAGGTTAATAATTCTTAATTATATAGATGAAAAAGTCATATTAATTCTAAATATTCATTCATTGTTGTTCAGTCACAAAGTTATGGAGCAACTACATAGAGCCATGAAATCCCTGGGTTGGGAGGATCCCCTGGAAAAGGGAACAGCTGCCCACTCCAGTATTCTAGCCTGGAGAATTTCATGGACTAGTCCATGGAACCACAAAAAGCTGCACATGACTGAGAAAATTTCACTTTCACTTTTGTGAAGTTGAAAAAACATTCTATTTCCAAATTTATATTACCATCTAATTTCCAGAAAAAAAATTTTACATGGAGCAAACTATAACTGTATAGCTATGGCACGTGAAAATTCAGAGAAAAAAATGGTTTCTAACATCTGCTGTTGTACTTATTATGGAAATCATGATTCAGAGAAGATGTTACCAGAGAGTATTCACAAATAGGTAAATAACATAAGTGTCCAGGATGGCCAACTTTGCCCGAGACTATTTAAATACATGAATCCATCATCAGGCTCCACTATTGAAAAGTGGCTCTGTCCAGCTGCTTGGAGACCATCTGCATTCTGTGCTGTATTTATCTTACATAACCACTGAACTTGGGAATAAGCAGTCTGTGAGTTCAGTCTCACCTTTGTCTATTACTTTGTGACTCAGTGGTAAAATATATAGCAATTATTTGTAAATATCTTCATATTTACTCAGCTGTTAGATTTGAGATGTGGAAAAGCAAAAGTAAACCTAAACTATCTTTCAGTCAGTTCAGTTCTGTTGTATCCCACTGTTTGTGACCTCATGGACTGCAGCACACCAGGCCTCCCTGTCCATCACCAACTCCCGGAGTCCACACAAACTCATGTCCATTGAGTTGGTGATACCACCCAACCATCTCATCCTCTGTCGTCCCCTTCTCCTGCCCTCAATCTTTCCCACCATCAGCGTCTTTTCAAATAAGTCAGCTCTTCTTATCAGGTGGCCAAATTATTGGAGTTTCAGCTTCAACATCAGTCCTTCCAATGAACACCCAGGACTGATCTCCTTTGGAATGGACTGATTGGATCTCCTTGTAGTCCAAGGGACTCTCAAGAGTCTTCTCCAACACCACAGTTCAAAGGCATCAATTCTTCAGTGCCCAGTTTTCTTTATAGTCCAACTCTCACATCTATACATGACTATTGGAAAAATCATAGCTTTGACTAGATGGAACTTTGTTGGCAATGTAATGTCTCT
The DNA here is from genome assembly GCA_006410615.1 of Neotragus moschatus. NCBI lineage: Eukaryota > Metazoa > Chordata > Mammalia > Artiodactyla > Bovidae > Neotragus > Neotragus moschatus. The sequence continues at coordinate 7,445 of SJYA01005903.1, read as the reverse complement.
GTTTTTTAATATGCTGTCTAGGTTGGTCATAACTTTCCTTCCAAGGAGTAAGCATCTTTTAATTTCATGGCTGCAGTCACCATCTGCCATGATTTTGGAGCCCAGAAAAATAAAGGCTGCCACTGTTTCCACTGTTTCCCCATCTATTTGCCATGAAGTGATGGGACCAGATGCCATGATTGTGTTTTTTGAATGTTGAGCTTTAAGCCAGCTTTTTCACTCTCCTCTTTCACTTTCATCAAGAGGCTCTTTAGTTCTTTTCATTTTCTTTAAGAAGACATAATTAAAGTTTACAATCCCCTTTAAAATCTTATGTTTCACAGAAGGGCTAGAGTTTGCAAATATAAACATCAGGAACAACTTAATACAAGTGAAATTTTGCATAAAAACCTAGCACAATTACAGTGCAGTGAAAATGTCATTCACGTGAGGAAAAAACAGAAATTGCGACAAGCATGAAAAATTCCACTGAAGCAGAGAAGATAAAAAGACAATGTCTCCAGTGAGTGAGCTTGATAAAGACCTGTTAGTTAATCACCTCAGATAACTGCAGCTCATCACAGCAGGATATGAAGTAATAGGGACAGGAAGGACCATTTTGACATTTAGGCCCTGACTCTGGAGCCTGAATTCTAGGTACACATCCTGACACTCAGTTTCAACCTGAAGCAAGTTCTGTGATCCCACTGACCCACCTTGCATCCTCACCTGTGTATGGGGCAAAACAACCACCTTACTTGAGATTGGGTGATGATTGAATAAATACTGTGTACAGAATAATTGGCACACTACTGACTGCTGGTATTGCATGAGAAGTAAAATTACCATCATTATTTTGTTGGAAATGTAATAGTCTATATTAGCAATTAACATAAAAGTGCCTTAAGCAAGTAAGACAGAGAACTTAAAAAAGAAAAATCTAAGATGAATGGGACCTAATTCAACTTAAAAGCTTTGCACAGTGAAGGAAACCAGCAACAAAACTAAAAGACAACCTATGTAATAGAGAAGATATTTGCAAATAATGTGGCCAATGAGGGTTAAGTCAAAACAATAATTAGGTACCACCACCCACTGGTCAGAATAGTCTTTATCACAGTGTCTACAAATAATAAATTCTGGAAAGGGTATGGAGAGAAATGAACCCTCGTAACTCTTGGTGGGAGAGTATTGGTACAACCACTATGAAGAACAGTATGTAAGTCCCTTAGATAAATGAAAACAGAACTACTATATGATCCCACTCCTGGGCGTATATCCTCAAAAGAGAAAAACTCTAATTTGAAAATATGCATGCACCCCGTTGTTCATAGCAACATTATTTACAGTAGCCAAGACATGGAAACAGCCTGAGTGATATCTGTCAACAGATGATTGGCTTAAGAAAATGTGGGATATATATAGGAAATAATGTCATTTGCAGCAACATAGATGATTATACAGATTATCATATTAAGTGAATAAAGTCAGACAAAGAAAATATTATATGATATCACTTATATGTGGAAGTAACACAAATCAATCTATATACAAAACAGATTAACAGACAGAAAACAAATTACGGTTCAGTTCAGTTCAGTTCTGTCTCTCAGTCGTGTCTGACTCTTTGTGACCCCATGAATTGCAGCACACCAGGCCTCCCTGTCCATCACCAGCTCCTGGAGTTCCCTCAGACTCATGTCCATCGAGTCCGTGATGCCATCCAGCCATCTCATCCTCTGTTGTCCCCTTCTCCTCCTGCCCCCAATCCCTCCTAGCATCAGAGTCTTTTCCAATGAGTCAGCTCTTCGCATGAGGTGGTCAAAGTACTGGAGTTTCAGTTTTAGCATCATTCCTTCCAAAGAAATCCCAGGGCTGATCTTCAGAATGGACTGGTTGGATCTCCTTGCAGTCCAAGGGACTCTCAAGAGTCTTCTCCAACATCACAGTTCAAAAGCATCAGTTCTTCATTGCTCAGCTTTCTTCACAGTCCAACTCTCACATCCATACATGACCACTGGAAAAACCATAGCCTTGACTAGATGGACCTTAGTCAGCAAAGTAATGTCTCTGCTTTTGAATATGCTGTCTAGGTTGGTCATAACTTTTCTTTCAACCAAAGGCCAAATGGGAGGGAGAGATAAACTAGGAATATGGGATTAACAAGGAATAAGGATTTATTCTAAAGCACAGGGAACTATAGCCAATATTTTGTAATAACATATGGAAAAAGTATACATATATATATATATATATGTTGTTAAGTCACTCAGTAATATTTAACTCTTTGAGACCCCATGGACTGTAGCACAGAAAGCTTCCCTGTCTTTCACTATCTTCTGTAGTTTGCTCAAATTCCTATCTATTGAATCAGTGATGCTATCCAACCATCTCATCCTCTGTCATCCCCTTCTCCTCCTGTTCTCAATCTTTCCCAGCAGCAGGGTCTTTTCCAATGAGTCAGTTCTTTGAATCAGGTGGCCAAAGTATTGGAGTTTTAGCTCCTCCATCAGTCTTTACAATGAACACCCAGGACTGATCTCCTTTAGGATGGACTGGTTGGATCTCCTTGCAGTCCAAGGGACTCTTAAGAGTCTTCTCCAATACCACAGTTCAAAAGCATCAATTCTTCAGTGCTCAGCTTTCTTTATGGTTCAACTCTCACATCCATACATGATGACAGGTAAAACCATGGATTAAATTATACAGACTCTTGTCAGCAAAGTGATGTCTCTGGTTTTTAATATGTTGTCTCTGTTTGTCATAGCTTTTCTTCCAAGGAACAAGCATCTTTTAATTTCATGGCTACAGTCACTGTCTGCAGTGATTTTGGAGCTCAAGAAAGTAAAGTTTGTCACTGTTTCCATTTTTTCCCCATCTATTTACCATGAAGTGATGGGACTGGATGCCATGATCTTAGTTTTTGAAGCTGAGTACTAAGCCAGCATTTTCATTCTCCTCCTTCACCGTCACCAAGAGGCTCTTTAGTTTCCTCTTCCCTTTCTGCCATAAGGGTGGTGTCATCTGTATACTGAGGTTGTTGGTATTTCTCCTGGCAATCTTGATTCCAGCTTGAGCTTCATTCAGTCTGGCCTATTTCATGATGTATTCTGCATGTAAATTAAATAAGCAGGGTGACAATATACAGCCTCATTGTACTCGTTTCCATGGAGGAGCCTGGTAGGCTGCAGTCCATGGGGTCGCTAAGAGTCGGACACGACTGAGCAACTTCACTTTCACTTTTTACTTTCATGCACTGGAGAAGGAAATGGCAACCCACTCCAGTGTTCTTGCCTGGAGAATCTCAGGGACGAGGAACCCTGGTGGGCTGCCGTCTATGGGGTCACACAGAGTCGGACATGACTGAAGCAACTTAGCAGCAGCAGCAGCAGCAGCAGAGACACCTGTGTGCTGCAGTCCATGGGGTCACGAAGAGTCGGATATGACTTAGTCACTGAACAACAAATATATATTATATATATGCATAGCATATAATATATGCACATGTATATACATGTGTATGTATATTTAAAATTGAATCACCCTCCTGTACACCTGAAAGCAACACAATATTGTAAATTAACTATAATTCAATTTTAAAATCTAGTAATTTGTTTATATTATTTTCTCCACTAATCCATGACTGTTTTATTCATTTGTAGGTATTTACTGAGGTTCCCCTCTGTGCCAGGACACACCAGTGACCACCACGAAATTTATTTCAAAACAAGAAACCTTACAAGGTAGAAGGTAGAAAGGAAAAGTAGATATAGTAAAAAAGTTCACCTACATGTATGTGTGTGCTAAGTCTCTTCAGTAGCCTCCAACACTATGCGATCCTACGAACTGTGGCCCACGAGACTCCTGTGTCCATGGGATTCTCCAGGCAAAAATATTGGGCTGGGTTGCCATGCTCTCCTCCAGGGGATCTTCCCAACCCAGGGACTGCACCCGTGTCTCTTTGGTCTCCTGTCTTGTCAGGCAGATTTCAAACACTACTGCCACCTGGGAAGACTCACCTACTTGAGCAGAACTCAGAACAGTTTCTTCCCATAACCTCAATCTCATGACTGAACACCACTCACAGCATGAACAGGAGAGACTGCAGAAGCTGTGGCCTTGTTGCACAGTGGTGCAGTGAGGCGCATTGCAAGCATTCATATTTATATTTTTACTTGAGACAGTATGATTTGTGCTTAACCTCATTTATTCATGCATATATAATTGTCAAACCAGTCTTTTAAGCCAAAATTTCCCTTGTAAAATCCTTCTAAGCATTTTAACATATTCCCCCTACAAAATAATGATCAGACATTCCCAAGCAGAAAATTCTGAAGGACTGTGTTTTCTACAGCACAAACACTGTAGTTAACAGTATCAAATCATATATGTAAAATTTTCCTGAAAATGTAGATCTTATGTATTATTACTATAAACATAATAAGTAAATAAGGCAGGAGGTGATGGGTACATTTATGGCATAAAATGTGGTGATTTTTTATGGGCATCAAATTAGCTCAAATCTCATCAAATTGTGTGTGTTAGATATATACAGCTGTTTGTATGACAAGCCTACCAAAATAAGGAGGTTTTAAAAAAAGACTCTGCAATGTGCATATGATTATCCTCTTCGTACAACTGAAATTACATCAAGGTGTGAATAACTGTTGAAACTAGGGAATCTTTTGAGAGTTTTTTTGTTCTTACCAGCAGAAAGTCCTTTAGCACTTTCCCCTCAGAAATGTCTGATCAATCATTTTTAGGGAGAGTATGCCATTAGAATGCTTATAAGGTTTTTAGAAAGAGAATTTTCATTTAAGACTGGTCTGAGAATTATATATTCATTGAATTATCATGCACTGAATTTCTTTCAAATATTCATTTCATGGCAAATTATCATTACAAGCATGACATTGAATATTTGCTATTTTAATTATATGAACATGTAATTTTCAATTAATTAATGCTTTTGTTTAAAAAAAAAAAACTGGAACCATGCTTTATAACAAGGTTTCTGTATACTTTTTTTTTTTTTTACTAACTATATTTATTTTTTTAAAGAAGCTACAACTACCATTTTGAGTTTTCTCAAATTGCATTTCTTTTTGGTTGCTTTTGAAAGTTTTTATTTTCACTTAAAATATAAAGTTTTAATAAATATTTCTTCTGTAGTGAAATATTTAATGCAGGTGTATTACTGATAGCTATTTAATTAATTATCCATGAGTTTTGACATGATATGGACTGTAAAATTTGTAGAACTCAGGGTAAACTCAGACTATTTTCAGTATTTGAAAACATCAAAAAATCAGGACATCACTAAAAGTGCTTACTTTATCATGACAAATATATGTGTCACATTATGTCATAACCTTAAAGGGTTGATGGCTACAAAGAAATACATCATTTGTATCCCAGTTCTATTAGACTTGACATTTGGGAAGTGGCGAATATATCTTTCATGTGAAAACTATGATGGCAAAGATTTTCCATCATAAAACAAGTGTGAAGTTGACATTGTTATTTCTTTGGAGGGGACCGAAGCCATCTATTCATCTGGATCTAGGAAATGTTAAGATACAAACACAAAGGGCACAAAAGCCACCGACAAATTGCTGGGCTGTGATTCCCCACTCGATTACACAGAATTGTACAGGAGGCACAACCGTAAGAGCCGAGCCAACGAATACACAAGCAAAGCCGTCACTTGTCATGAATATTCTAGGAGAAAACCAAATAAACTTGAACCAGCTTTTAGGTGTCTGCCATAGCATCTGCAAAGTACATTCAGTATAAACCTCGGCCACCCCGAGCTCTCTTCCCTTAACCAATGCTTTCTGATTTCCGCTTGTCTTTGTGTGTTTGGTTACTGTTGCTGGTATCCACTATCCAAGTCACATGCATAACTGACTTTCAATCAGACCTTTTCTAAAAAGCTTTCAGCCAAGTAGGTCACCAAGCGGAAAGTACAAATAAAAAGTCGAGAAGCCGGGAGACAAGCAAGACACAAGGAGGCAAGTACAGAGTCAGCCAGATGGATCAAATCACGACTTGGTGATTTTGACTCAAGAAAGCTGTCAAATTCCAGTAAAATGGACTGTGTGAGCTATTTCCAGTGGGCTTGACACAGCACACTGGGCCAAGGTTTTTTACTGAACTTTTATTTTAAAGTAGTATTTGCTTTGTTTGATCGCTCCAAATGCTATAAATGTACATTGTAGATGAACTGTAAACCATAAATATATCAAATACTAAATACAAAATTACATGAAATCCTGCCACCATTAAAATGTCATAATAATTTTGACGTATCAATATTTACATACATACAAATTAAGGTTTGAATTAATTTTTAGAGCCGCAATGTGCAAAAATATAGAAAATGATTTTGCAACTAAGTTCAGCTGTGGTAGGGAAGAACAAATCTGATCCCATATCAAATGTTTCTTTTACTTTAGCCTTTGTATTCTATTGTTCTTGCTTCTAATTAAGAATACCGCTTATATTCTGAAAAATGCAGGATATCCCATTCTCAAGACTCTGGCATGTAAGGGTGCAACACTTTTCCATTCAGTTGGAGATACAAAGTTGCAGAAAAGAAAATAAGGCTTACAGAAACAGTGTAACCTGACCTACACCATATAGCTGCAATGATAAAGGATTCCAACACCAAGAACCTTCATCAACTAATGACATCCCTGTCTCACGTGGCCTTTACAACTGCCTTGCTGAAACCCTTCAGTGAGTTTGGAGGTTTGGGGAGCATGAGCCTCCCTTTCCTTGAATGGCACTGCAATCAGTGGTTTTTTGCTCCAACTCCAACCTATCAATTACCTTTGGTCACATTGCATCTTAGAAACAAGAACGTGTTCAGTAACACAGCTTTCTCATGGTCTCCCATATCTTCTCAAATGTGCAAACTGTCAATTTTCTTTAAGTTAATTCAGTCATTTCCAAACTTCATCTTAGTCTTGTCCAAGTAAAATTGGCCCCTTTTGAATAATCAGTCAGATTTTCAGGATTCCCTTTCCTTCTTCTTTCCTTCCTTTTCCCTTGAGTTCTGGTATATTCCAATGAGGCTCACATATGATCTTGTCCTAAGAGAAGCAACAGGGTGGAAGGCCCCACTGGTAAATCCTGGACGTGTTTTACCAGTAAATGTGACTACGTGTTAGTCCTTTTGTTGCCAAAGTAATGTCTCTGCTTTTTAATATGCAGTCTACGTTGGTCATAACTTTTCTTCCGAGGAGTAAGTGTCTTTTAATTTCATGGCTGCAATCGGCATCTACAGTGACTTTGGAGCCCCCAAAATAAAATTTTTATTTATTTAACAGAAAGCACACTTCCACTGTTTCCTCATCTATTTGCCATGAAGTGACTGGACCAGATGCCATGACCTTCGTTTTCTGAATGTTCAGCTTTAAGCCAACTTTTTCACTCTCCTCTTTCACTTTCATCAAGTGGCT
>SJYA01005902.1:0-23413 GCA_006410615.1 Neotragus moschatus | reverse complement strand
ACACACACACACACACACACGTGTAAGTGAGCAGTACCAGATTCTCTATTTCACGGAAGAAACAACAATGGTTTAGTTAATTAGGTTTTTGGTATCACCCATCTGACAATGAACAGAAGTCCTCTGAACTCATGAAGTCCAGCTCCAGACTCCAAGTTCTTAATCAAATGCTTTCTGATCTTTTAGGTATAATTAGATTTACTTTCAGAGAAGGCAATGGCAACCCACTCCAGTACTTTTGCCTGGAAACTCTCATGGATGGAGGAGCCTGATAGGCTGCAGTCCATGGGTTCGCAAAGAGTCAGACATGACTAAGTGACTTCACTTTCACTTTTCACTTTCATGCATTGGAGAAGGAAATGGCAAATCATTCCAGTGTTGTTGCCTGGAGAATCCCAGGGATGGTGGAGCCTAGTAGGCTGCCGTCTGTGGGGTTGCACAGAGTCAGAAAACTGAAGCGACTTAGCAGCAGCAGCAGCAGATTTACTTTTATGGAAAAAGTACCTACATAGTAAATGCTACTCTTTTCTACACCGTCCAGCCTTGAACCAGGATATATCTATGTTCAGAATATAAATGCAGCATTACTGTTAGCAACGGCCCTTAGCAGAAATATAGTCTTCCATCCTAGAAGTATTATATATATATGTGTGTGTGTATACACACACACACACACACATTTATAATTTATCAAAAAGATCTTGAAAAATTTTCAGGATTTCTCTGGACCTAAGATTTTTGATATGGAGGAAGACTGTATTATTGACATAGATGAATCTGAAGATAATGATGAACATCTTACAGGTTAGCATAGATGTTAACTTTGATTCTGATTGGTGCTAATTAGTTCTGAGATAGCAGTTTGTAAGTTCCTCTTTCCTGAGTCCTGGGCCCTGTGAAATTCAAATTGCTATTTCCATTAGATTTTCCTGGTGAACTGTGGGTATATATTTTTATTGTTTGTATTTATGGTGTTTAAAATAAATAACATTCACAAAAAACAATGATTTATTTTATATCTTTCCTTTTTAGTTTTTGTACATATTGATAAATTTTATCTCTTTCATAATTTTGTCTTATTTTCAAACCTATACTCTCCAAGCATCTGTCTGAATAATTTACTTATGTCAAGGCAACATTTAACATATTTGGGAAGAAGCATCATATATTTTTCATGATAGAAGAAGATATTTAATATATGTTACACATGGAAGGGGGGCTTAAGAAGGAGGGGATATGTGTACACTTATGGCTAATTCATGGTGTTGTTGTAGGCAGAAATCAGCACAACATTGTAAAGTAATTATCTTCTAATTAAAAATAAATTTTTTAAAAATAAATGAAACCTGTCATGGTTTCAACCAATCAAAATATCATATACACATTTTATATTTCTAAGAACAATTTCTTAAACTTCCACCATTTACCAGTCAAGAGTCACAAACAATTTAAGGGCCAAAGGAAAAAATAAAACTAATATTTATTTACCCTGGCTTATTTCATCTTTATAGTGGTAATTGTTAGAATATTAAGTCAAAATCTGTTCTCTGATTTTCAGCTGTGGATCTAATTTCTGATGCCTGAGGTGAAGGAAAACCAAATTGCTTCAGATGATGTCTAACTTGGCTTCACTGTTAATATTTCAAATGTAAACTTTAATAACTCAGTATCTAAATTTTATTTTAATAATGTGTTTTATAATATGCAAAAATAATAAAAATATAATCATCCATTTTGCTCTATAAAAGCAGATTGCAATATTATTATTGATACTCACTGCAAAATGTGTACCATTGATTCTAATTTTTAGATCAAGTACCTCATGGATACATAGGTAAGAAAACTGTTGGAGAGGACTGATGAAATTTTCCCATTTTTTTACAGCAGGATAACTACTTGCTTTGTTGTTGTTGTTGAGATCTTGGATGAGCTGGGCCTCTTTTCATTTTATTTATTTATTTTTTTTATAGTTAAAAATTTTACTTCAATCAAATATAATTTAGGAGTGAAGGATTCAGTGGTATAGGTTTAAGAGAATAGATCACTGGAAAGTTCATATGAGATCAAATTCATCTGGAACTTGGTTCCTCCTGTGAAATCATCAGTGTCTCAGATTCTCAGCTCTTTTCCCAAGGACAGCATCACACAGGGGAAAGAATGTTGCTATGAAGTAGTAATGTAGAGACCATTTAATTTAAGGCTTTCACTCTGTTCTCTTAAAAGAAACTAAAATAAGCTAAAAGATGTGTCCTTTATTACAATTCCCAGAGAGCTTTCAAAATTGGGCTACATGGGACCCTTGGCTGGAGCCTCTTGCTCTAGTTAAAGGTATTACTGGCTAAGGGGATAAAAATACTCTCATTACCTTTTAGTGTCATCTTCCCAGGTTGTGTTAGTGATAACACAATACTGCCAATGCAGGAGATGCAAGAGATGTGGGTTTGATCCCTGGATCAGGAAGATCCCCTGGAGGAGGGCGTGGAAATGCACTCCTGGATTTTTGCTTAGAAAATGCCATGTACAGAGAAGGCTAGAGGGCTAAAGCTCATAGCATCACAAAGAGTCAGGACAGGACTGAAGCAACTTAGCATGCATGTATGCCCGTCCATTCTCAAAGTCAGAGGTGAAGTGAAGTCTACAAAACTGGAATGATGTCTACACAACTGGCATGAGAATGAGTTAGAAATATTGTTCACTCAAGAAAAGCCACAATGCTTTCATAAGAGTGTGAAGGAATTAAACAAAGGCAAGTAAGAAAATGTTCATTATAACTCCTTTTACTGAGTCTTTAATAAGGATGTGAAGCTTGCTTAAAGTCCCACCACTTGCCATGGCTAGAATCCTTCTCACCCCATCCCACAATCCAATCTTCTGATTTTTTAGTACAATATTATATACACAATGTTATACAATGTAGGACTGTACTACCACTTGTCCTGAAGTTCTCACCTTTCATCAGCTTTTCTCAAACGATATAAATGGTAGATAAAGACAAAGACTAATTAGACATCATTTTAGATGCATGACTTTATCTCCAGCAAGACAAAATACTTCCACAGCAACAACTAAGTAAAACAGAGGATTATGTAAAAATTTGTGTTTTTCAAAACATTGTAGATTAAGAAGGCAAGATAAACAAAAATAAAAGAGAATACTTGTTAGTTCTTGTCAGAATATTTCTGCCCCTAGGGTCATTTGAATGAAAAGGGGGAAACTTTATCTGAGAAAAAGTAAGGCAGACTTACTCCTGGTAGATTAATCACTTCGGGGAGAGAAGACATCAAATTTTGTGAAGCCCATGTGGTCTGACATGCTGGGTTGGCAACTCATTTGGATTCAGTTCATTCACTCAGTGGTGTATGACTCTTTGCAACCCCATGGACTGCAGCACGTGAGGCTACTCTGTTCTTCACCAACTCCTGGAGCTTGCTCAATCTCATGTCCATCGAGTCAGTGATGCCATCCAACCATCTCATCCTCTATTGTCCCTTTATCCTTCCGCCTTCAATCTTTCCCAGCATCAGGGTTTTTTTTTTTTTTTTTTCTCCAGTGAGTGAGTTCTCCACATCAGGAGGCCAAGTTATTGGAGCTTCAGCTTCAGCACCACTCCTTCCAAAGAATATGCAGGACTGATAAAAATTTGCTGCTGTGAGCCATATGTTACACCGGGATTCTTGACCTCCAGAGGATAGGATTTTGACCCGGGGTCAGAGACGAGGCTTGACTACTTGGAGCTTTTTGTGTAGCAAAGTTTTATTAAAGTATAATAGAGCTAGGGAAACTTCTGATATAGACATCAGAAGGGGATAAAAAAGAGTGCCCCCGGGATACTTTTAGAGAGGAGTTTTATGACTGTTAGAAAGCTATTAATCAGATAAGAGAGACACCTCAAGGCTGAGGGAGTTTTACCAGGCCCCTCTCCCACAATGTGCATTTTTAAGACAGGATGGCATGAGTTGTATCATCCCCTGGCCATAAAACATTTGACAGGCATACTAGTTTGTTGAGTCATTATTGGCCCAAGGTTTGAGAAAAAAAAAAAAAAAAAGTTAGAACCATTTTGAAGAAAGGCAGATTCTGAAGCAAATACATAGTTTCAGTAACATAGCTTAAGAAAAACATTTCCATATGAAATATGCATTAACTAAAGGCAGAACCAGGTATCATCAACACAGAATTAAAAGAAGCCTCTTCTAATTTTGGATTAGAGAAGGAAAACAAGCCTGCCACTTGCAGTTTCTTTCCTTCTGCCACTTGGGGACCTCTGGCCTTCCTGCCTGTTACCTGCTCATTATTCCCCTTTTTTTAAGGAGTATTATGTTGCCTAGGGAAAGGGATGACCCTTCTTTCATTCCATAACTGCTTCCAAGCTGACAAGGGACATCATCCCTAAATTGGTGAAGCAACACATTTTCCTAACCCTCATGTTGACAGTCTGTGGTCCAGAGGCCCCAAGTAATAGTTGGAGGGAGCTGTGGCACTCGTAGGAGTTTGGACAATCATTTGTAATTTAAAAGACTTCATGTGGCTAGAAACAAATCCAGCTACACAGTTACAGATGCAGGGAGCAAAAACAGGACAATCAGAGTTATTACAATTAAGGTAGTTTTCCGCCATGGGGAAATGTCTCCCAAAGTAAAGCAAATGAGGCTTCAGGCATATCCATAGCCTGAATCAGCACGTTCATGTGTTTAGTGAAGTGAGTAACATTAGTGCTCAAATCTTTTATATATGTACAACATTGGGTATGAATAATGGCACAAATTCCTCCTTGTGAAGCTGTTAGAATATCTAAGGCTAATTTGTTTTGTAAAACCACCTTTGTAATTTGTATTTGTTCATCATTAAGGGCTGAAATAGTTTTTTTAGAATAGTCACAGCATCAACTCATAGCATAACTTCTGTAGTTTCCAGAGAGGGAATGAACATTGCAGCCACATAATCATACCAGTGAAATATAGACCTCATCCAATGAGTTCTAAGGTGTGGCAAATTAGCGGGCTTCTCTGGAAGCTCTGAAAATGTGAAACCATGAGTAAAAGCTAGACCTAAGGTGAATCTCCCTATCCAGCCAGGGGGACACCACACCCATAGGTCAGAGCCACATATTGAGTAGGTTCTGTTTGGAGCAAGCCAGTGTGACTGAGGGATCCAATCCCAGTCAGTGTCTAGCGAGGCCAAACAAGGACCTGTACTGGGGTAAGAGAACACAGGAATGATTACATTGCATATTTCTTGAGGAAAAAAACCAAATTGTTTCCAGTCATTATTATTAAGCTGTCAGCTAATTCTGGGGATGGCTCTGTTTGTCCCCTGCATATGGGGGCACTAGACATTAGGTGCGGAGAAGGCAATGGCACCCCACTCCAGTACTCTTGCCTGGAAAATCCCATGGACGGAGGAGCCTGGTGGGTTGCAGTCCATGGGGTTGCTAAGAGTCGGGCATGACTGAGCAACTTCACTTTCACTTTTCACTTTCATGCATTGGAGAAGGAAATGCAACCCACTCCAGTGTTCTTGCCTGGAGAATCCCAGGGATGGGGGAGCCTGGTGGGCTGCCGAATATGGGGTCGCACAGAGTGGGACACGACTGAAGCGACTTAGCAGCAGCAGCAGCAGCCATTAGGTGTCCCTTTTCAGGAGTTAGCCATATGTTCTCATTCCATATTTGATAAATATCATGCAAAAAACATCAGATCTAGACCTATTTGTCTTCTTATGTGCAGCAGAATAGTCGTTAAACCAATATAAAGTATAATCAAACTTAAAAGTCACATTATATCCATAGTTAAGGTACAAAGTGTTACACCAGTCCATTTTAGGATTGTTAGATGTCATCAGATTAAGAGGAGACATCACATATGATTGCTGTTGGTGAAAGTAGTTACAGACTTGGAGAAAGTCCTTTCCCTGAAGTGGAGATGCCCACCATGGGAAGCCTTCTGCCAATGAGGATAAGAGTGCTCCACAGACCTCCAGCAGACTCAAGATTTTTGGAGTCAGCAGAAGCCAGCCCATATAGATTATCTGGTCCACCTGAAAAGTGAAAAGGTAAAAGCATAGAGAATAAAGACATAAAATGACACTGTTTACTCTGAGGGTCAGGATGCCACTTTTTAACTCGAACATGGTGCACCCGTGAATCAATTCCTGGCACCTTGACATCTGTGGGAGAAGAAAGAATAACCTGGTAAGGGCTTTCCCAGAGGGGCTCAAGAGATTGCCACCACCCCCACCCCCCACTGCCAGATCCCAATGTCTTTATCAGGACCTTGGTTTCTGGCTCAAACAGTGGCTTGTTTGACTCAAAGGCTGAGTCACTGCCCAGAGTTCTCATAATGTCTGTTGAAAAGCTCAAAGTTGAGTTATATAGCAGTGACTGATATTTAAGAAGCCAATTTTCTGTCATCTAAATATTAACTTTAGAGTTTAAGATTCCACTCACATCATGAGAATTCAGTACAATAAGATTTCACCCATTAATAAACTCAAGAGCTTCAGGTACCAGTAAAAGCAAGAGCAGAAACTACCTTTAGACAATGTGGCCACCCACATGCCACTACATCTAATACTCTACTCAGGTATCCTATAGGTTGCTGGTGGTGAGGCCCTTGGAGTTGTGTCAAAACTGCCATGGCCATAACTTTTCTTTCAGTGACAGGTTAAACTCTGACCCTGTGGGCAAGCTCAAAGCAGGAGCTTTCAGGAGAGCAGTTTAAAAAGCCTTAAAAGCCTTTTGTGGATTAAGCAATGGCAACCCACTCCAGTACTCTTGCCTGGAAAATCCCATGGACGGAGGAGCCTGGTAGGCTGCAGTCCATGGGTCGCTAAGAGTTGGGCATGACTGAGCGACTTCACTTTCTCTTTTCACTTACATGAATTGGAGAAGAAAATGGCAACCCACTCCAGTATTCTTGCCTGGAGAATCCCAGGGACAGAGGAGCCTAGTGGGCTGCCATCTATGGGGTTGCTCAGAGTCGGACATACCTGAAGCGACTTAGCAGCAGAAGCAGAAGGAAAAGTCTTTTGAGTATCTGCAGATCAAACCAACTTCTCAGTTTGGGCTTGATGAGTTTCAATTATATGTTTATATAAAAGCTGGGCAATTTCCCCATAATCTGGAATCCAAATGTGGCAGTAGCCTGTGATACCCCCAAATCCTATCAATTGTCTTAAAGTCATAGGAAGGTGATGATTTAGTATAGGTTTAATCCTCTTGGGGACTATGGCCCTCATCCCTGCGGATATGATTAGGCCCACATATTTAACAGATTGTTGACAAAACTGTGCCTTTTCCCTTAATACTTTATAACTGTAGCCAGTCAAAAAGTTTAGGAATTCTTCTGAGGTTTGCGAGCAAGCTTCTTCTGTCTCAGCACAAAGCAGAATATCACCTACATAGTGTAACACTATGTCTCAGAGCTATTAGTTTTGTAGGTCCCATGACAAACTGTCCAATTAAGTGAAGGCTATCACAAAATGCCTGTGACAAAACTGTCCAGGTTAACTGAGAAGCTGGCTGGGTAGGATCTTCAAAAGCAAATAAAAAATGCCTTTCTTCTGCCAATGGTATAGAGTAGGAAGCATCTTTTAGAAGAAAATGGCAATCCACTTCAGTATTCTTGCCTGGAGAATCCCATGGATGGAGAAGCATAGTAGGTTATAGTCCATGGGGTCGCAAAGAATTGGACATGACTGAGCGACTTCACCTATCACCTATCACCTTTAAATCAATTACTGAAAAATATTTGGCTTGTTCAGGAATTTCAGACAATAGAGTATAAGGATTGGGTACCATGGGAGGGAAGGGAACCACAGTCTCATTTACTATTTGTAAATCTTGAACTAGTCTCCATTTATCATTTGACTTTTTCATACCCAAAATAGTGTTGCATGGACTATTACAGGGAATTAATAGCCCCTACTCCTTTAAATTTTCAATGGTAAGTTTTAACCCTTCCTTAATCTTGAGTTTTAGAAGATACTGCTTTTGATGTAGAAATATGTGTGGGTCTTTGAGCTTGATAATGACATTAATAGCACAAAATTGAGCATTTTCTGCTCAACCCACAGTTTTTCCATCAGCCCACACTCTAAGATATGTATTTTGTTCAATTAATGGGAGAGAAATGGAGGGCTCTCCATTTTCATGAAAACAGAGGCATGGACCTTGCTCAGTATATCCCTCCCTAAAAGGGGTGAGGGAGACTCTGGCACAATCAGAAACTCATGTGGAAACAGCACAGAGTCTCAGCTGCAGCTTAAAGGACAACTGAAATAATAACATTTGGCTCATCCAGACAGTCCCATTGCAATAGTGGATTGGAGTAAGTGGGCCAGGGGCTTCAGTAAGCACAGAGTAAGCTGTCCTGGTGTCCAGAAGGAAATAAAATGATTAGTCCCCTACAGTTATTAATACTCAGTGTTCCTCAGGTGTAATTAGGAGAGGACCTTGTGTGGGGACCCCCAGACAGCGTCAGTCCTGATTGTCCTGAGAATCCGACCTCTGGGGGCTATGCCTCTGAGGGCAGTCTCTCTTCCAGTGTGGTCCTTTATAGGCCAGACATGAACCTGGGGGCAGCTTAGAATACTGAGGACAATCCCACCTGAGGTGCTCCGCCTTCCCACAGTAATAGTAAATCCATCCCTTTCCACTGGGGTCTCTGTGGGCACGTTTCTCAGGTTGTCTCAGAATGGTTCTGACTACCATTATTAGCGCTTCAGTCTGTTCCTTGGTCTTTCTCTGCTTTTCCTTCTTCCCATATTCCCTGAAGCAATAAACTGTCCCAACCAGTTGCAATAAATTATCAGAAGACTGATTTTGTCAAGATACCTGTTTTAGTAGCTTACGGTGGATATCTGGAGCCAGTTGAGTGAGAAATCCATCATTTAAGATCCGTCTTCCCTCTTCACTTTCAAGACCAATCTCAGTGAGTCTGTGAATGGCTTCTCGCAGTCTATCTAAGAATTTACCAGGTGCTTCCTTCTTTTCCTGTTCTATGCTTTCCAGTTTGGCGTAGTTTAAAGTCTTAGCACGCACTCTCATGAGTCCTTCAAGAATACATCTGACAAAATGACTCTGACCCCATCTTCTTTTACCTGTATTATAGTCCCATTTCAGTTCAGTTCAGTCACTCAGTCATGTTTGACTCTTTGAGACTCCATGGACTGCATTACGACAGACCTCCCTGTCTATCATCAATTCGTGGTGTTTACTCAAACTTAAGTCCATCGACATGGGAATGCCACTCAACACTCTCATCCTCTATCATCCCCTTCTCCTCCTACCTTCAATCTTTCCAGCATCAAGATCTTTACAAACAATGCAGTTATTCACATCAAATGGCTGAACTATTGGCGTTTCAGCTTCAGCATCAGTCCTTCCAATGAATATTCAGGACTGATTTCCTTTTGAATGGACTGGTTGGATCTCCTTACTGTCCAAGAGACTTTCAAGAGTCTTCTTCAGCACCATAGCTCAAAAGCATCAGTTCTTCAGCGCTCAGCTTTCTTTATAGTCCAACTCTCACATCCATACATGACTACTGGAAAAACCATAGCTTTGACTAGACGGACATTTGTTGGCAAAGTAATGTCTCTGCATTTTAATATGCTGTCTAGGTTGGTCATAACTTTTATTCCAAGGAAGGAATTTAATTCCTTTTAATTTCATGACTGCAGTCACAATCTGCAGTAGGTTTGGAGGCCCCTCCCCCCACAAATAAAGTCTGTTACTGTTTCATTGTTTCCTTATCTGCTTGTCAAAAGTGATGGCACCAAATGCTATGATCTTCATTTTTTGAAAGTTGAGTTTTAAGCCAATATTTTGATTCTCCTCTTTCACTTTCACAAAGAAGCTCTTTAGTTCTTTTCGCTTTCTGCCATAATGGTGGTGTCATTTGCATATCTGAGGTTATTAATATTTCTCCCAGAAATCTTGATTCCAGTTTGTGCTTCATCCTGCCTAGCATTTCTCATGATGTACTCTGCATATAAGTTAAATAAGCAGGGTGACAATATATAGCCTTGTCACTCCTTTCCCCATTTGGAAACAGTCTGCTCTTCCATCTCCAGTTCTAATGGTTGCTTCCTGACCTGCATACAGATTTCTCAGGAGGCAGATCAGGTGGTCTGGTATTTCCATCTCTTGAAGGATTTTCCACAGTTTATTGTGACCCACACAGTCAAAGGCTTTGGCATAGTCAGTAAAGCAGAGTAGATGTTTTTCTGGAACTCACTTGCTTTTTCAATGATCCAGTGGATGTTTCCAATTTGCTCTCCAGTTTCTCTAACTTTTCTAAATCCAATTTGAACATCTGGAAGTTCATGTTTCACATACTGTTGAAGCCTGGCTTGAAGAATTTTGAGTATTGCTTTGCTAGCATGTGAGACGAGTGCAATTGTGTAGTAGTTTGAGCATTCTTTGGCATTGCCTTTCTTTGTGACTGTAATAAAAATGGACCTTTTGCAGTCCTGTGGTCATGGCTGAGTTTTCCAAATTTGCTGGCATACTGAGTGCAGCACTTTCACAGTATCGTTTTTTAGGATTTGAAATAACTCAACTGGAATTCCATCACCTCCACTGACTTTGTTCCTAGTGATGCTTCCTACAGCCCATTTACCTTCGCATTCCAGGATGTCTGGCTCTAGGTGAATGATCACACTGTTGTGATTATCTGGGTAGTGAAGATTTTTTTTTAATAGTTCCTCTGTGTATTCTTGCCACCTCTTCTTAATATCTTCTGCTTCTGTTAGGTCCATACCATTTCTGTCTTTTATTGTGTCTATCTTTGTATGAAATGTTCCCTTGGTATCTCTTGAAGAGATGTCTAGTCTTTCCTCTTCTTTTGTTTTCCTCTATTTCTTTGTATTGATAACTGAAGAAGGCATTCTTATCTCTTCTGATTATTCTTTGGAACTTTATATTCAGATGGATATATCTTCCTTTTCTCTTTTGCCTTTCTCTGCCCTTCTTTTCACAGCTATTTGTAAGTCCTCCTTAGACAATCATTTTGCCTTTTTGCATTTCTTTTTCTTGGAGATGGTCTTGATACCTACCTCCTATACAAATGTCACAAACCTACATTTATAGTTCTTCAGGAACTCGATCAGGTTTAATCCCTTGAACCTATTTCTCACTTCCACTGTATACTCATAAGGGATTTGACTTAGGTCATACCTGAATGGTCTAGTGGTTTCCCCCACTTTCTTCAATTTAAGTCTGAATTTGGCAATAAGGTGTTCATGATCTGAGCCACAGTCAGCTCTCAGTCTTGTTTTTGCTGACTGTATGGAGCTTCTCCATCTTTGGCTTCAAAGAATATAATCAATCTGATTTCAGTGTTGACCATCTGGTAATGCTCATGTGTGAAGTCTTCTCTTGGGTTGTTGGAACAGGGTGTTTGCTATGACCAGTGCACTGTCTTGGAAAACTGTATTTTCCTTTGCCCTGCTTCCTTGGAGGAGGTCACCATTAACCCTGCCATAGCACAGCACACCATTAATCCTGCCATAGCACCATAACTTCCACAAAACTGGGAAGCAGACTCTTGGAGGGCACATACAGACCCTTGTGCACACCAGGACCCAAGAAAATGGAGCAGTGACCCCATGAGGGACTGACTCAGACTTGCCCATAAGTGTTCGTCAGTGTCCAGTGGAAGTGTGGGTTGCCGGTGGCCTGCTGCAAAGTTGGGGGCACTGAATGTAGCAGTGCGTGCATGGGTCATTTTGAAGGAGGTCACCATTATCTTCATTACCTCTGCCATAGTTTGGCCCCAGGGAAATAACAGCTAGTGAACACAGTTCAGTTACTGAGCATAGCTGCACACATCAGAACAAGACCTATACAGTTTCCTCTTCAGTCAGTCTCTCCCATCAGGAAACTTCCATAAGCCTCTTATCCTTTCCATTAGAGGTCAGACAGATTGAAAACCACAGTCACAGAAAACAAACCAATTTGATCACATGGACCACAGCCTTGTCTAACTCAATGAAACTATGAGACATGCCGTGTAGGGCCACCCAAGACGGACAGGTCATGGTGGAGAATTCTGACAAAATGTGGTCCATTGGAGAAAGGAATGGCAAGCCACTTCAGTATTCTTGCCTTGAGAACCCCATGAACAATATGAAAGGCAAAAAGATAGGACACTGAAAGATGAACTCCCCAGGTTGGTAGGTGCCCAATATGCTACTGGAGATGAGTGGAGAAATAACTCCAGAAAGAATGAAGAGACGGAGTCAAAGCAAAAATAACACCCAGTTGTGGATGTGACTGGTGATGGAAGTAATGTCTGATGCTGTAAATAACAATACTGCATAGGAACCTGTAATGTTAGGTCCATGAATCAAGGCAAATTGGAAGTGGGCAAACAGGAGATGGCAAGAGTGAACATCACCATTTCAGGAATCAGTAAACTACAATGGACTCAAATGAGTGTATTTAACTCAGATGACCATTATATCTACCACTGTGGTCATGATTCCCTTAGAAGAAATGGAATAGCCATCACAGTCAACAAAAAAGTCTGAAATGCAGTACTTGGATGTAATCTTGAAAACAACAGAATGATCTATGATCGTTTCCAAGGCAAATCATTCACTATCACAGTAGTCCTGGTCTATGCCCTGACCAGTAACGCTGAAGAAGCTGAAGTTCAATGGTTCTATGAAGACCTACAAGACTTTCTAGAACTAACACCCCCCAAAAGATGTCGTTTTCATAATAGGGGACTGGAATGCAAAAGTTGTATCCCAGTCTGGTTCTATAGTTCTGACTGCCTGGTTCCCAGGAAGGAGAGTGGCCATCTTGTCCTCCCTCTTTCCTACTGATTCATTAGCAAACCATTCATCTCCACAGGTAATAGCTTTCCCCAAAACTTGAGTTTTTGAGTCAGGAATTAGCATTTACCTCAGGGTACACATCACATCCTTCCAAATAAGATCATAAAGCAGAGTAACACCCTTAAAGGTTCTAATAGATTTTTCTGGGCCTTCCAAATAGTCTCCCAGATCTTCCTTGATTCTTTGTATTTCTTGATAAGAAAAGGGCTTATTAACTCTCATGGATTGATCCCCCCCACCCCCTGGTGGTTGCTTCATGGAGAGGCAGCAGCTTGTGTGGCGGTTCCCCAGCCTCTCTGGCCGCCTTTAGCATATGATCCCAGGGATAGCTTGGAGAAACCAGTTTTTCCTTATCTGTTTGTCTACTGTCCTCCATTTCATCCTGTATTTCACCCTTAGTTTTGGTTGTCTGAGCTTCCCTTACTTCAATTGTCTGATTCTGAATTAAAACCAGAGTAGGAGCTTCTACCAAGACCAAGGCAGCCGTCTCCTGACAGGTGTCCTGACTTTCAATTTGCTCATTTGGAAGACCCAGATATGGGGGCAAAGTAGGAGGACAGGAGGGAACTGAAGGTTTCACACCCTTAGGACATAAGTCTGGCATGCCTCACAGAGATAGAAGAAAAATAAAAAAAACCAAAAAACAAAAAACAACACATATGCTACTTCTACCCATTTCCATTGTTTTCTACAGAACCAGTCTAAATGTAAGACAGTATTAAAATTAAGAGATTCTGCTACTGACCATTGTTCGCCATCCTCCAATGGATAACATGGCCATGCAGTATCACATAGGAAGGGCAGGTGTGTCTTCTTTAAGCTCTGGGGATCAAATCTATCTGATTTTCAGGATACAGTTTAAAGGAATGAGGCTGGAATTGTTAGCTCCCATCAAAAGCAACAACCATTACCTTTTTTTCTACAGGAGACAACCCTCCCTGTTCTAGATCGGGGTGGAGACAGGCCTTCTGCCCAAGCTTCTTTCCCTGGCCAGAATTGACCTGTCTCTCATTAATGCAGGTATCCCTCTACTGCTCTTCCCTGTTCTACCACTTAGGCAGAGTGGACATGCACCAGGGTTAGAGCTGGCAGCATCCCAGATTGATGTCCAGGTCCTCACCATTAAACCCTTTGTCTAATTTCTGCTCCTCTTCTGATGCTACCCAGAGTTCAGCAGAGTAGCCTTCTGGAATGCCTCCCAAGCTAAGACTGCCAGGGGAAACATCTCTCTTCTGCGTGCCTGTGCACAGTACTGAGTATATTCCTTACCACAGTAGAACTGAGAAATATAAAAGGTCAAACATAAAACCAAGATGTCCCTTCTGAGTGTCACCACACCAGTGTATGTGGTGATATATATGTTTTGATAGCAAAAGAGGTGGTGAAGGACTATCCAGAGAGGAAATAGTGATTTGGTCCTTGAGCTATTAGGGCCAATCCTTTCAAAACCACTGGAGAGCCTCCTCTGGTCCGCTAAGAGTTAGCGTTACCAAAGGAAAATGCCCATTGCACTTCCAAACTGACCAGATCATGGGACTCCCGATATGTGTCCTCAAAAACCTCATAGTCACCAGCCTTGCTCCTATCCACAAGAGATCAGAGGCACAGCCATAGTAAAGGCTCACTTTCAGGTCGCTAGCCCCAGAGGCAGGCAGCCAGGAGAGCAAATTCTAGCCTGAGAGATGTTCTTGGAGTTAGAGCTCCACCTAGCTACTGAACAATGTGCTCCGATCTGTAGTGAATGATATGACAACCAATAGCATGGACTGCAATTCCCTTGAAAGTCTGTAATCTGACAGCTTTTGTTATAGTTCTAATTCCTCAGGCAGTTACAAAATGGTCAAAGAGACTTGTAAAAGGTGACAGAGAAAGGAAGGTTCGGTCCACACGCTTCACCCATTTCTGGCCATTCACCTTGTAGGGATGTTGGGTACCTCTTGGCATTGGCAGGTCAGTATTTATACTCCCAATAAAGCTCCCCTTGAGGCTGCCTTCAGTCTTTACAAGTCACCACAAAACCACAAAGCAGGACACGACGCTTGCTTCATGACCAGTTTCACCGCTCTTTCAGGCTGCTTTCACACACATAGGCACACTGCACAGTGAGTAAAGTACAGCAGAAAATGAGCTCCAAGAACCCTTAGCCTGTCTTGAAAATCCCAGATGAGCCCCCAATATGAAAGTTTGCTGCTGCAAGCCGTATGCTATGCTGGGATTTGTGACCTCTGGAGAAGAGGAATTCAATCCAGGGTCAGAGACAAGGCATGACTACTTGGAGATTTTTGTATAGCAAAGTTTTGTTAAAGTATCTTAGAGCTAGTGAAAGCTTCTGACATAGACATCAGAAAGGGACAGAAAGAGTGCCCCCTTTATAGTTTTTAGAGAGGTGTTTTGTGTCTGTTAGCTATTAATCAGATAAGAGAGACACTTCAAGGCTGAGGGAGTTTCACCAGGCCCCTCTCCCACAATATGAATTTTGAGATAGGATGGCATGAGGTGCTTCATCCTCTGGCCATAAAACATTTGACAGGACTACTAGTTTGTTGAGCCATTATCAGCCCAAGATTTGAGAAAAGGAAAAAAAGTTAGTTTTAGGCAGAATCATTTTGAAGAAGGCAGATTCCAAAGCAAATGCATAGTGTCAATACCATGGCTTAAGAAAAACAATTCCGTATGGAAAACACATTGTCTAGCTCAAGTCAGAACCAGGTGTCATCAACACAGAATTAAAAGAAGCCTCTTTTAATTTTGTGTAGAGAAGGAAAAAAAAAAAACTGCCATGTACAATTTATTTTCTCCTATCACCTGGGGACCTAACTGATCTCCTTAGGATGGACTGGTTGGATCTCCTTGCAAGCCAAGGGACTCTCAAGAGTCTTCTCATACACCACAGTTCAAAAGCATCAATTCTTCGGTGCTCAGCTTTCTTTATAGTCCAACTTTCACATCCATACATGACCACTGGAAAAACCATAGCCTTGACTAGATGGACCTTTGTTGGCAAAGTAATGTCTTTGCTTTTTAATATGGTATCTATGTTGGTCATAGCTTTTTTTCCAAGGGGCAAGCATCTTTTAATGTCATGGCTGAAGTCACCATCTGCAGTGATTTTGGAACCCTAGAAAATAAAGTCGCTCACTGTTTCTAATGTTTCCCCATCTGTTTGCCATGAAGTGATGGAATCGGATGCCGTGATCATAGTTTGTTTAATGTTGAGTTTTAAGGTGGCTTTTTCACTCTCCTCTTTCACTTTCATCAAGAGGCCCTTTGGTTCTTCTAAAGGGCTGGCAACTAGAGGAGCTCTAGGTTCATGGCTTCTTTCCTCAAAAGACATTTCTAAATTCTGAGATGATGATATGGAAAGCTGTGAAGACAGGGTAGGCTGGACAGCCAAATTGAGCCCTGTAGCCTTAGTTGGCATTTAGTGGCATTTGGGAGGCGAAGTCTCAATAGATGGGCTGTAATAAACAAACAATACATCTTGTCCTCAAGACATTAGAGAAGAGAAGTAGGCTAAATCTAACTGAAATTGCAACCCAGTTCAGATTGAGTTCAATGACTGGTTGAATTAAGGTGACAGCCCTTCCTTGTCTGTTTAACAGAGAAAAAGGACAACTTTCTCAAGGACATCAATTTTAGGGCTAGTCTTTATAGCTTTTTTTTATATACAATATCCAGAATAAAATAGTTCATTTTGATATATAGTATCTATGATATCTTTAATTTATATAATTATATTTGATATAGTAAATAGCTACATGATTGCTTATATAATCAAATAATTTAAATATTACATTTCATAGCATTATATATGATCAGTGCTGCTGTGGCTTAGTCACTCTGTCATGTCCAACTCTTTGCTATCCCTGTAAGATTCCTCAGTCAATAGGATTTTCCAGGAAAGATTACTGGAGTGGGTTGCCATTTCCTCCTCTAGGGGAACTTCCAGGGATTAAACTTGTGTCTCTTTGTCTCCTGCCTTTGCAGGCAAATTCTTTACCACTGAGCCACCTTGAAAGCTCATATATAATCAATAATTTGCATTATATAAATATATCTAATTCAAAGAATCATAAATATGTGATTTTCTTCCTTTTTTATTGGGCGACTCTTTTAAGTTTTTTCCTCTGATTCTTTCTTATCTTCTCAAACACTAAATATTGGAATGTCCCTAACTCTCAGTACTACAAACTATTCACATTTTTCTCTGCGCTCATTCTTTTTGTGACCTCATCCATTCTCTTGTCATTAAATACCATGTGAACTGATAACAGTAAGAGGGATTTACCTCTCGTATGTCTAGGCTGATATATGCAACTGTATACTCAAATTTCTCACTTAGATATCTATAGGTAAAACAAGTTAAAACATCCCTAAGTAGACTTCTGGTTTCCATTCATAATTAGTTTTCCCCCCATTCTTTATTTTAGAAAATGCAATCTCCTTTTTCCAAGTGGCAAAACCCTTTCTCAATATCAGATTTCCAATCCAACAGCAAACACTATTTTGTTCATCTTTAACATATGTTAAAAATATGGTAACATCATTTCTCTCATCCTCAGGCTTCCTTGGTGGTTCAGCGGTAAAGAATTTACCTGCTAGTTTAGGAGACATAGGCTCAATCCCTGGGTAGCAAAGGTCCCCTGGAGAATAGAATGGTAACCCACTCCAGATTTTGCCTGGGAAATCTCATGAACAGAGGAGCCTGGCAGGTTACAATCCATAGGGTCACAAAGAGTCAGACATGACTGAGCATACATGCACACAGTTCAAACCATAATTATCTCTCACCTGGAGCTTTACTTTAGCTGCAACTGTTTTTCCAGATTACACACTTGTCCTCCAGCCACCTATTCTCATCATGGGACCCAGTGGAGAAACTATCCACAACACTCTTTAATCCCTTGACCCTGTGATGAATTTCCATCCCACTCATAGAAGAGCTAAAATACTCACAGTGATCTAGTAGGTCCTATACAACCTATTTCTCTGCACCTCCTTGTGCTCATTCCTTGGCACTTATCCTCACACATTTGCTGCAGCTGAACCTGCCGGTTATGCCTGAAATGTCTTACCCCTGTCCACCTTTTGCACTTGCTGCTGCTGGTGCTTGGAATACTCTTCCTACAAACACCAATTTGGACACCTTTCTCACTTCTTTCATCAAATACCACATCAATGAAAGTTTCTCTTATAATCATATTTGAAAATTACACTCTCCCCAGTATATATTCTACCGCTCTTTTGTGCTCTTGATTTTTTCCACAAACCAATACAATAACACACACACTCACACACACATGCATTTCACTTAGGTATTGGATTATTGTTTTTCAACTACTACTAGAATAAAGCTCTCCTTTGTTTATTGTTATAGTGCAATCACTCACAACATGGATAGCTACTCTATAAATAACAGTTGAATAAACAATTATGAGTATGGTTAGTGTTTCTTTCACAAAATCTGATGTTATAACCTGATGTTCTCTTTTTTGGAAAAATATATTTATTCAATGACAATTCAAAGAGTATTAGAGTTATGATAAAATAAAGATATTGTTTATCTTATACTTTTAAATCTTTTGCATAATGCACCATTGAGAAAAGAACACTCAGTGCTCTTACACACACATATAAAATATACACAGATTAACTTAGGTAGGTAGTAACAGGAAGCCAGATATGTTTGTAGTCAAAATTACTGATCCTTTCATTGAATCTTGCAAACAGAGTTAGAGTAGGAAGAAAATGATAAGAACATCTGATACCCGTTATTAGATACACATTTAACAGTTCTGGGAAATAGCAATTCTCATTCACATTTTCTGTTAGCATCCTAAAAGTGGGCCTGTCTGACAATTCAGTCATGGTGAGACATGTTTTGATCAAGTCCGTTGCTTTTCTTTTCAAAATGAACTGCGTAATGCACCTGTGTAACTTCACTTCTTAATCAGATCAGCAGGATTGCATTGAAACTGAGTTTAATGGTGTTACAAGTTGAGGATTACTTGAAAAACTGCCTTAATCCCTTTTCTTTGTTAAAAGAATACAGGAGATAATACTGTTTCCTAAATTTAGTAAAATTGGGCAAAACATTAAGCTATATCATTTTGTGCCTTTTCATTGGCTTTGGTATACATTTTCACAGGTAAAATAATCTTTCCAAATATACATGCATATGTATATATTTGTATATGTATATATTTGCATATGTATATGTGTATATAATATATATATAAAACTTTGCTGTAAATATATATATATACACAGTGAACTCCAATCTTGAGAATTTCACAGAAAGTAATTTTTCTAAATCATATACTTAAACTTTGCTGATGATAATAGCTTGCTATTTCTTTGAAAACAATCTATTAATGGAAGGCTAGTCTCTAGACTAAATGATAAAATGTGTAAAGTATTCCTTTCTCTTTGCCTGTTTGTTGTTTTTCTGCATCTCTTCATCTAGGCGCTATGCTTTTTGTTATTCTCCTATTGTTATAATTGGTTGGTTCTAAATCAACTATTTGAAATAAATCATTAATAAACACATTTGTGATTTTTGCATCAATATCTTGTTCTTTGACTGCACGATATTTTTGTTGTTGTTGTTGCTGTTGTTATTTCATATTAACTATGGAGGCCATGGCAGAAAAATGCAGAAATACTTGGGATGATGGTAGAATTTTAAAGAATTGTTCTAATGCTCCTGATATAACTCATTTAAAACTTATAAAAAATTCAGGGGAGAAAGTTTCAAGAAAAAATATATATTCAGAACCACATTTATCTTCATGTAGAGACAAATAGCAACTCACTCCAGTATTCTTGCCTGGAAAATCCCATGGACAGAGGAAACTGGTAGGCTACAGTCCATGGGGTCACAAAGAATCAGACATGACTGAGCAACTTCACTGTCACTTTGAGAGACATTAAATATACCTTCCTCTTAATTAGAAAGTAATTGCAGTTTACAACTTCTCACTTGCCTTGAGCAGATCTTTACATCAGGAAAACTCTTATGGATTTTTGAAGGCTTAAGGAAATTTGAATGGAAAAGGAAGAGAAATCACCTAAAAGAGGATCAAGATTATTATTTTGTATTCGAGGAATGTATCATGACTTCAAATAGAAGAGAAGGTTCTTCCACTTTCTGAGGCTTTAAGTTCCACAGTGTTCATTATTCTCTGATCAGTTTTTCAGCCTCCTTTGAGATGAATGCAATTGACTCCATCCATCTGCAGGTAACCAATTTAATTAACTTGGTCTGCTTTCAGTCTTATAAATGTCAATCTATAGCACAAAGTAATTGATGTTCTTAAGTAAAACTGTAGTACATTTCTAGTTTGTATATCTTAAATGCTACAGATACCATGCTTCTGTATTGAACTCACTGAATTTACATGTTTTTTCAACATATTAAGTTTTGAAGAGAAGGAGCAAATATTTTACAATCAAATGTTTAGGGGTTTTATTTTTAGGTGTTTTCTTGTTTTAATATCTTCTTTTTTTATTAATTTATTTTTACTTGGAGTATAATTGCTTTACAATACTGTGTTGGTTTTTATCATACATCAACATGAATCAGCCATAGGTATAAGAAAGCACTTTCAAAAGAACTATTTCAGAGGCTTCAAATACTATACTATATTTTCAATTAAAATGGTAAGATGCTTTGGAATTCAAAGTGCTACTAAATAAACTGTAAAGATATATTCCTGTGTTTTATTTTTTTTGGTGAACTATCCTTCAGTTCATTTCAAAGGAGAAATCATGCCCTCCATTTTAAGACTGCAAAGGAAATTCTCACTGTGAAGACAGATAAAATGCCCAGAAAAACTTAAATATTCAACTATATTTTATTAAGGTTGTTGTTTTCATTTAGTTATATGGTTTCATAGGATTTAACCAAATTGCTTCTATCCCTAATTTTTCCATAAATAATATTACTTTTTAATGTGTAATTTTGAGGAATGGACATTTTTTGGGACACACATGTCGTATTTCAGAAGAAATGTTTGACTATGCATTCCTACTCTTCTTCCTTTTTATCAGTCAGTTCAGTTCAGTTGCTCAGTCATGTCCAACTCTTTGTGACCCCACGGACTATATAGTATGCCAGGCTTCCATGTCCATCACCAACTTCCGAGCCTGCTCAAACTCATGTCCATCAAGTCTGTGATGCCATCCAACCATCTCATCCTCTGTCGTCCTTTTCTCCTCCTGCCCTCAGTCTTTCCCAGCATCAGGATCTTTTCCAGTGAGTCAGTTCTTCACATCAGGTGACCAAAGGATTGGAGTTTCAGCGTCAGCATCAGTCCTTCCAGTGAATATGCAGGACTGATTTCCTTTAGAATGGACTGGTTGGATCTCCTTGCAGTCCAAGGCAATCTCAAGAGTCTTCTCCAACACCACAGTTCAAAAGCATCAGTTCTGAAGAATGCTTGGCTTTCTTTATGGTCCAGTTCTCACATCCATACATGACTACTGGAAAAAACATAGCTTTGACTAGATGGGCATTTGTCAGCAAAATAATGTCTCTGCTTTTTAATATGCTGACTATGATGGATATAGTTTATCTTCCAAGAAATAGTGTCTTTTAATCTCATGACTGCAGTTGCCATTTGCAGTGATTTGGAGTCAAAGAAAACTAAGTCTGTCAATATTTCCATTGTTTCCCTATTTGTTTACCATGAAGTGATGGGACCAGATGTCATGATCATAGTTCTTTGAATGTTGAGTTTTAAGCCAACTTTTTCACTCTCCTCTTTCTCTTTCATCAAGAGGCTCTTTAGTTCTTTTTTACTTTCTGCCATAAGGGTGGCGTCATCTGCATATCTGAGAGTATTGATATTTCTACTGGCAATCTTGAGTCCAGCTTGTGCTTCATCCATCCTGGCATTTCACATGATGTACTTTGCATAAGTCAAATAATTAGAGTGATAATATACAGCCTTGATTTACTCCTTTCCCAATTTGGAACCAGTCCATTGTTTCATGTGTGGTTTTAACTGTTGCTTCTTGACCTGCATACAGATGTCTCAGGAGGCAGGTCAGGTGGTCTGGTATTCCCATCTCTTTAATAATTTTCCACAGTTTATTGTGATCCACACAGTCAAGGGCTTTGGCCTATTCAATAAAGCTGAAACAGATGTTTTTCTGGAATTCTCTTGCTTTTTTGATGATCAGATGTTGGCAATTTGATCTCTGGTTCCTCTTCCTTTTCTAAATCCAGCTTGAATATCTGGAAGTTCTTCATTCACATACTGTTGAAGCCTGCTTGGGGAATTTTGAGCATTACTTTGCTACCTTGTGAGATACATTCCATGGGGTGGCAAAGAGTTAGACACAACTGATTGACTTCACTTTCAGTTTGTTGTTGCCACATTTTCTTAATATTTTCTGCTTCCATTAGGTCCGTACCATTTCTGACCTTAATTGCTCCCATCTTTGCATGAATATTCCCTTGGTATGTCTAATTTTCTTGCAGAAATCTCTAGTCTTTCCCCTTCTATTGTTTTCCTCTATTTCTTTTGATTGATCACTTTGGATTGCTTTCTTATCTTTCTTGCTATTCTTTGGAACTCTACATTCAGATGGGTATAGCTTTCCTTTTCTCTGCCTTTAGTGTCTCTTCTTTTCTCAGCTATTCATAAGGCTTCCTCAGACAACTACTTTGCTTTTTTGTGTTTCTTTTTATTGACCCAACAAGATGGTAGGAGGCATGAAATTGCATTTAGAATCAAACTCCATACCTGCCAAAGATGGTCGGAAGCCTCAAATAAAACCTGTGCACACAAGGAACCAGAAGTCCTATAGAGACTGAGCCAGATCTATCTTTCTTTTTATATTTGTACACCAACACACATACACATATCTGCAGACACATATACACATTTATACACACAATAACACTGTTACTCTTAAAAACACTTTTACATATGGATGCTCTTATTATGTGCTGAGTTCTATCTGGCTTCTCAATTTCTATGTTGAAGTCCTATGCCAAGTACCTCAAGAATGTTTTCAGAGATAAGTTTTTACAGGAGTAATTATGTTAAAATGAGATCATTAGGATGTACCCTATTTCAGTGTGACTGGTATCTCCAAAAGCAGAGGAAGTTTGGACACAGACACATACAGAGGGAAGACAGTCTGGACACATAAGGAGATGTCTACAATCCAAGGAGGAATAGCTAGAATATATATTTCCCTCATAACTCTCAGAATGAGCCAGTCCTGCCTGCACCTTGATCTGGACTTCTGACCTCCAGAACTTTGAAAAATAAGTGTCTGTTGTTTAAGCTACACATTCTGTGGTACTTTCTTACTGCAGGCTTAGCAATTTGTAAATTAAAAAAAGTTGCTTTTTTTTTTTTTCAGCTTAAGGAACCCATTTTATTAGCTCTGGTTCAGAATAAAGTATTTATTTATTTATTTTTTCATGGCTTATATACTGATCTTTATTTATTTATTTATTTTTTATTTAT
The DNA here is from genome assembly GCA_006410615.1 of Neotragus moschatus. Classification (NCBI taxonomy): domain Eukaryota; kingdom Metazoa; phylum Chordata; class Mammalia; order Artiodactyla; family Bovidae; genus Neotragus; species Neotragus moschatus. The sequence continues at coordinate 80 of SJYA01005902.1, read as the reverse complement.
TTATTTTTTTGATTTTTATTTTTTAGTTTGTTTTGGTTTACAATACTGTACTCATTTTGCCATACATTGACATAAATCAA